>VUQG01010677.1:38045-55051 GCA_015106755.1 Etia nguti | reverse complement strand
AACCTGTATTTGGTACAGCATGCATCATTGTTAGCTATTTACACTGATTATCATACATAACATTTCTGTTATTTGTGAACTCTGATCTATCTAGAAATCATAAGCCTAAATAGATTAATTCCTGCTAAATTACTTACTACTACAGTCACCTCTGCAGATTGAAGCAGTTATCTAAAAAGAGACCAAACATACAGTCATACATATGCTATGACCATTATAGTATGATGATGTACATGATTTAAGATGAGCCCATGCTATGTGGTTGCTATGTGGTTTGGATTATGACAAAGGCATGAGCAAAAGCTAAATTCCTATGTGAAAATCTTCCTTTGGTCTGAGGGTCATTATGTTCTGAAGTATAAAAATATTTGATGTGAAAGATACTAAAAACCCATGACCCTTAATGATCATCAGTCATTTTCAAATACTTAGTTTAAGGATGCATTACAGATGACTAGCATTAATAAGAGGCTGGAGAGGCCTAAAATGATGAGTGAGTAATTCCTGTAAGAGATGAGAAGATCGACCCGGAATTGGGGTCGTTATGCCATCACTTAACAAATAGGTTAGGTGACTTGTACCAGCACAGACAACTGCTAATTAGCACTAGCTAGTTAGTACCATTAAACAACACAATTTTACTCAGTAAAACTTACAATGTAGAATGAACTTCACACCAGTCTCAATTACTTGTTAGATAATTTCATTACAAAAGTCACCAGCATCGCAAAGTCCAGAGATTCAGCGTCTTGAATTAGCTAACATGAACCCGGTAGAAGCTAGCATACAGCTGTGAGTTATGAGCATAACTAAGTCCCAGAGTGTAAATATCTTACAAAAGTCATCTAAAGGTGCTTTATCCTGTAAGCAAAATATTAAAATAAACTTAAAACTTTTTTTAAAAAAAAGCAAAAGCTACAGCATGTCACTTGGGAATAAAGTAATTTCCAGAACAAAACATACAAACTACTCTGTTCACTTTCATGTTGGATGTTAATAATTCAAACTGCTGGAACTTGCCAGATTCTTTGAGCCAATGTGTGCATATGTGCTTCCATGCCATTAACACACAGACTCCACCTGAGATACTGAGAGATTACGAAGGAGGACACCGTCCTGAAATATTTAATGAATTGCTCCTTTTGTTCCCTGTCTCAGGCTTATACGAAAGGACAGGGAGCTTTAGTTGGCCTTCCTGAGCAGCCGTGACTAAACTGGAAAAGAAACAGTGGAGGAAGACAAAATGCTCCCTCCCACCTCCGTAACCCGCTGTTCAGCCGAAAGGTACACAGTGTGAATAAGTCTTAAAATGGATTATGCACAGTGGACCTAGGAGCGGTTAAAGTTGGGAGTCAAAAACAAAATTATGTGCTTCCTTTGATCTGAGGCACATTTAGGAGGCAAAACGGATGTGTCACCCAGAATGTATTTCTACATTACAGTTGGTTGCTGCTCGCTTGCATGATCAAGCGACGACATCAAAGGAAATACAGAGGGCTACTGAAACCCCCTTTTCCCCCCCCCGTTAGTTGCTATTTTATGGTCCAGAGCTGTTACACTGGAACTAATCCTAATTTTAACTTATGAAGTTGGAAAATTAACCCTCAGCGCCACATCACTGGTGGTTATGTGAAGCAATCTGTGACAAAATCGTTAGAAAAGTGGAAACTGACAACGGGTTCAACCCCCCCCCCCCCGGCCTTTACTTTATGCTAGTCTCCTCTTTATTCCTCTTGATCAGTGAAGCGGGAAATAGATCCCACAGAATCAGTGATGTAACCGAGTTATCTAATACGCAATTGAAAATGGTCCAATTTACATCAAGCACAACTTGATGTAAATGACCTTCTCCATGGCACGCTCACCGCCGTCAAACATCCTGTTAGCGATACTGCCGCAATCAGCTCTGCACTTGGCCGTGTCACATTGATATGGCTCGCCACGTCTGAGGAAATCATGTGCGCGCACATACATGTACAAACACAATTCGTGCCACTCAGACCAAGGGTTGTGACAAGGTGTCGAGACAGCGCTACTTGGCCGATGGCTCTCTGGTCCTCTGGGGATGACTGGGGGAAAATACTGTCACCGATGGTGTGTATGCATGTGCGCGTGTACACATGTGTGTCCTTAACTTGTGAGAGACGGTGGCTTGAGGACCATTACTGATATAACCCGTGACAGCCATGTAACAACACAAGGTCATTATATCCAAAATGCAGGCTTAATGATAGCTGCGCATACAGTAGAAGGAGTGAGGATGATAATAATGAGCTCTTTTAGAGTGTTATTTCACTACTTGAGCTTTTTTGTGTGTGTGTTTGTGTTGTTTTTTTCTTTTTTTCTCTCGCGAAAGCCAGAGATCCTGAGTCATTAGTGGTTCGCCTCCAATGATAATTCAGTTCAGTTCAGACAGATAATTTTGATTTAGATGAAAGCAATGAGCTGACACAGGGCTCCTTTTCCCCCCCTGGTCTTGTATGTGTTCAAAAGGAAAAGAAAGCAAAAGAAATGAACCTCTAAGGTAGCTATAGCAATGCCCCATTTCTTTTTTTTTTTTGTCTTTTTCTTGGTTCTCATCAAGAAAAGTTCTCAAATGAAGTTGTAGCTGTTTTCTCTGGCAACATCCAGATGATGGTGATGCAAAGGATCGGCTAATTGTTGGAGCCGTGTGGAGCTGCTGATGACAAAGGAGATGAAAATACAGGAATTGTTTTCACACTGTAGGCTGTACATAAAAGATGGATGCAACCACTCTAACATCACCCAGTGGTTTCTGTCAGCGTTTGCTGATTACTTAACATCGGTTAACAGCATTGCACTTTATGGATTTAGATTGTTAACTAACCTTGCTAGTGTTAGCACTTTCACTATGGACTGTGTATGAAAGATGGGCATAACCACTATGACATCACCCATTGGTTTCTTGAAAGGCTCAGTGTCAGCATTTTGGTTGTCAAAAGCCAGAAGTAACAATACGTAGAGGGTGAAATGGTCCATCAATAAATCCAAAAATATTTGCTAATTAGCGCTAAATAACAGGTAAAAATTGTATATTTAATTACTCAGCTGTCGGAATTTCCAAGTTCCCAGTCAGCCAGTTTAATGTGGAACAACCCATCAACTCAAATTTCCCTCTCAGAAAGTCAGACCAGCATCAGCAACTCCCGAGTTAACATGGAGTCCATGATGACTGCTGCACTGAATGTAAACAGTAGTAAAGCTGTAAAACCTTTTATCTGTACTGCCACTGTTGTGTATTTGTGACTCACTAAATAAGCCATACACAAAGCACCAGGCTATGCTGCAGCTGTGCTTTTAGGGTTTTTAAGTTATTGTGCTGTACTGCTAGTGACACACGAATGTTTCTACCTTGCTAAGAACCCAAACAAATCCTGCTTTTCCTCGCTTTACCGGAACACTCAGATTTTGGAACTCAGGGTTGACGTCACTCCCAACTTCCGAAATCTGAGTGAAAATACATCCGAGTTCCAAGGTATCTGGAACGTGGCAAAGAGACATGAGGAGTTCTTGAAACCTCATGCTGACCATTTTCACCATCTCCGTCTTTGCTCATTGACCGAGATTAATGAGAAATTAGAAAATTATGTTCACTTGAAACTAGCAAATGAGCTCATTAGGAAAGCGTTAATTGTAGTATTAAAGCAAGGGTGCAGAGAGATCATTTACCCATAGACTTCTAGACAACCAGAAGTGGTTTTGCAGCTGCAAAAGTTGATTGTGGGGTGCTGGGCATTTGAAAGACAAGTCAAAGGAAAGTCTGTTTGATAGTGGCCAGCTAGCAGTCTGGATGATTGGCAGTAGAATTTCCACTTATGGTACAACGACTTCAACAACTTCTGGTATGATCTAAATAGAGGATCTTGGCTGTTTTATCGTTCAGACTGTTTTATTTATGTTCACCAGATATAACTGAACTACCCAAGTTTGCAGGAATGCCATTTAGTCTGTTTAGTTAAAGAATGGATTTAGTATGTAGCTGTGGGCCAACTAACAGCTTGAGAGTTGTTTTTTAAACAAAATGTACATGAACTCTGCACGGCAGCCCTCATCGCCCACATTTCTTCCCTTTCCCCCGAGGCTGTATTACTCTCTGCTTTGCAGATTGTGTGAATCACATGTTAACGGTCCACGGCCTGAGTCCGCACAATTCACACTTTCTTTCTCCCACTCATGAGAGAAATCTTTAAAAATCTGTTGAGAAGTGACACATCATTGCTATGATGTCATGGAACTTTTCTTTTTCCTTTTTGACTGTGCGTGGCACTCAGTACGAACTGTTAAGTCACAATTAATTCACTGCAATGAGAAGATACATTTAAAGTTTCACTGTTGAAATAATCGCAGATTTTTAAACACACACTTATATATAATATGGTTGTTAGCTAAAACATTTTTATATATATATATAAAATTTTAGATAACAACCAAAAGCTTGGCTGCTGCACGGTGCTCATTCACACATTTTCACATGATGATGTTAAATCCCGATGCTGTTTGGGGGGAAGTATAGTAAAATCATACTTTCGATCTGCAAGAATAGTTCAAAAGGAAGAAAAAGTCACAGGTATTCAATATTTCATACATATTTCAGTTTTTCTCACTGAAATATTAAGTTCACAGTGTGAACAGAAGGCCACTGGCATCTGAAATTTGTCAGATCAGTATCCTTTACAATGCACATATATGTATTGATAATGACTTATCAATTACAGGAGAATAAGCTAGGGTATGCTCATTGACCAAGTTTAACAGTGTGAACAGTGTGAAGTAAATGACAAGATAAAGTTGTGTGAACTTTACACAACTTTATCTTGTCATTTGTCAAAGGTGACTGAAGAAGAAATACAATCACAACACCAGTCACCTCATGGTGCTATATATAGTAAGATAAGAGCCTAAAATAATACAGAGAAAACTCCAACAATCAGACAACTCCCATAAGCAAGTACTTGGCGACAGTGGGAAGGAAAAACTCCCTTTTAACAGGATGAGACATCTCCAGGACCAGGCGAAGGGAGTGGTAGCCATCTTCCATTGACCAGTTGGGGGTCCGGGGAGGGACGCATGCATTCACATGTACTCACATGCGTCACAGTCACACTAGGGAAGCCAGGGGTCACAGACCAGAATTATTGCAATTATGTGTAATGAACTTGCGATTTCGTAGCCTGTGAAACAGTGGATGCAATAATGTAGGGATAGAGTCTGACTGCAAGTGGTCATAAAGTGGCTTTTTTTGCTTCAAGATGACAAACAATTTTGATAAGACAGAGTCAGTGTGCTATCAGTCTATTAGTTTACAGTTGCTCAAGTTGGCAGTTATATAAATCTGTTTGTGATAATATAGCGAATAACTTTTCCAACACGCCCACTCTGCACTTTTGTTGAGAGCATATCAAGTACAGAAGATAATATATGCACAGAATAGAAATTTATACTGAAAATTATTTGTTTCACTTGATGAAACTGATTATTTTTTAAAATATGACAATTTTGCAGATTAAGTACACACCACTTAAATTTTTCGAGTTGTGACAGTTTTCAAGTTATTTGGAAAAAAAGTTTACACTGGTTAATCTGTTGAATTACTTTTGCACATCTCTTCAAAAACACAAAATTTTAATACAACTTTAATTCCTTGTTGTATTTCCAATTATTTCTCACTTTCTACCTGATGAACATAAAATAAATGTCTATTTAAAACTGAACCAGAACCTGAAAACCTGTTAGAGCAGCTGGCAGGATACCCCTAGCCATTATGGCAGATGGGAAGCTACCAAACACTGTTATCTGTGAGAGCTGATCAATTCCTACAAATAAATGTTTACTTCAGAGTTTTAAGGCTTTCAGAACTCATTGTGACAAGACAAAAAAATCACGATTTTACTTGTTCTTTACCAAAGTTTCTGTTCAGGAGTGATTTTATTGTTTGTGTTCATTAAAGGCTAACACAATCTTGGTCATGCCAAGCATGTTCTAAGCTCCGGTGAAGATATTTATCACCTAACTGCTCCCCTGAGGTTGCTTTATCTATTAGGTGCCTTGTTATCAACAGATCTTTTTCAAATCAAGAATCCCCCTCAGGGAGATCACTCAGATCACGTTGTGTGGACGGGGGTCGGGTGTCCTCAGAAAACCCTCGCTGGGTTCTCCACAAGTCTTATAGGTAAATCTCGAGAGCAAAACTAATCTCTCTAACGAAGACGCTTGCTCGCCATAAGTGGTTCTTCTCTGTGAGGTCTTGATTCAAAGGGTAATCGTCCTCTAACTACCTCCATTTACTCTCGAGGACTTCATTTAGGAGCCCATTAATAAATTTACCCTCATTTTTGTTTTCTTTAAACAATTTTTTTCCAGATTCAAAACTGTAAGCCCATGATTGTGGGACAGAGTCACGCTGAGTTGCAAAGCATGGAATTAATGAAAAAAAAAAAATCAATCATGGAGTTTGCAGGCTTAAAGGATTTTTCCCCTCCAGATATCCAGGCTTGTTTTCTTCCCTTCAGAATAAGCTATTTGCTGCCACTCAGTTCTTTACTCGAAACAACTTGAAAATTGCCTTGAAAATCCATCAAAGTAAACATAAAGCCTTCATTTCTGTTTTGTCAGTTTGTTTAATCGGTGTTTCATTGTGCCACAGCTGAGTGTCTTCATATCAGCGCTGCATTACGTTACACTCTGCTTACTGCCAATCACCTGACACTAATGGGAATGGATGAACGGACGTGTCTGTCAGGGAATAATCCAGAAAAACGTGTCAGCATGGTCACATCCATGTTTTCCTATGGAAAATTTCTTTTGAAGCCAGGACAGCATTTCATTTGATCATAAATGGTGGGGGGGGATAATTAAATGAGGTCTTTGCACGGCGGTTTTGCACAACAACCACCAGTATAAAGCAGACTTGGACTGTGACAAACTGCACCTCAACAACGTAGGCTCATGCTGTTATAGAAATGATTCAAATCTGGCACAATGCAACATTTTAAAACGGGCATTTCCAGGTGCAGTTGTTCAGTGTTGCAGTACTTTTGATTCTCTGTTCATGGGCTGTTACAAATACTTTGTATTTCAGCCAGATAGCTTGGAACATTGTTTTTTTTTTCTCTCTAAAGAATACATGCTGTAATTATTCTTTAAAATCCATACAGGCAATTTGCAAGACTTGGCCAAATATTCATGTTGCTGCACACGCATGATCACATGGATAGATTTACAGCATTACCACCTTTCAATTTCCTAGCAGGGCTACAAGTTTTTTATTAGAATATTTCAAAGAAATCTAACATAGATTGGAGAGATATTACAATGCCAAAAGTACTGGAAGTAAATAAGATGATAAAGCCATACAAAATACAGTTTAGAAACTAATGAGCAAGAAATGACACAAACAACAAAATAAGCTCGCAGCACAAATAAGGTTTAGTTTAAAAAAATTAAAAAAAAAGATAAAAATTTTGATTTATATTTGTTGGATTTTTTTAATTTACTTTTTATGTTTTTCTCCAGTAGGAACTAAGCTGTGATAAGAAGAAACGAGCAATAGAAGAAAAGCTGTGACATGTATATAAATTCCACATATTTCATATCTTGCAATCTGTTTTGAAATCCTGGTCCCTAGAAGTTTAAGAATTTATATAACAAAGAACAACAACAGTCATAGAAAACATTCAAAATTGGTTTCTGTTGATAAGTTTCTTTATTCTGTTTATTGGTTTGAAGCCTCGACATTTTGGCTGCAGCCAGAATAGCTGAAGTACCAGAACTACTGATACGTGGACAGGAGGGTGAAGTTATCAGCTAATGCTAACAGCGTTGATTGCTGCATCTGTACACAGTAGTGGAGCAACGTGCAGAAACGGATTCTTGTGAATTAGGGTTATGAAAAGATAATTAAAATTGCAGAATTTCACTCACTAGAACTCGTGAGATGATGGGTGGTGTCCTAGGGGATCTCCTCCAGTTCTGGACCAGGGTTTCACTGAGCTCCTGGACAGTCTGATCCTCCTCCAGGAACTGGAACAGGTGGTCAGGCATTGTTGTGCAGCAAGAAGACACCAGGACCTACTGCACCAGTACAGAATCTGACAGTGGGTCCAAGGATTTCATCCCAATGCCTAATGGCAGTCAGGGTGCAGTTGCCTAGCCTGTAGAGACCTAGTCATCCTTCTGTGGATTTGCCTCCCCAGACCATCACTGATCCACCACCAGACCGTTAATGTTGGACGATGTTGCAGGCTGTACAACAATCTGGCAATTTTTGTATTCTATGGCGAATGCCAATCAGGCTTCACAGTGCTCATCCTGTTCCTCCTCCCACAAAGGAGAAGATACCGGTTATGCTGATGGGTTTAGGGCCTTTTACGGCCCTGTTTAGCTCTCCTAGAGTAACTGCCTGTCTCTTGGAATCTCCATGCTCTTGAGAGTGTGTTGGGAGACACAGCAAACCTTCTGGCAATGGCACGTATTGATGCACCATCCTGGAAGAGTTGGACTACCTGTGCAACCTCTGTAGGGTCCAGATATCGCCTCATGCTACCAGCAGTGACACTGACACTAGCCAAAAGATGAGGAGGGAAAAATTCGAGTGGCCTCCAGCTGTAAAACCATTCCTGTTTTCGGAGGTGTCTCATTGTTGCCCCTCTAGTCCTCCTGCTCATTAACACCAAAGCAGCTGAAACGGATTAACAACCCCCTCTGCTGCTTAGCTGACCAGATCAATATCCCACCAATTTAATATATTTGACGCTGTACTCTGATTAAAAAGCGTTCCATTCATTTTTTTGAACAACTTCTAAATCTTTTGAACTGAATTCTTGTAATAAAACTGCTGAAGTATAGCAGGCATCTGGATCCACGCATACTTTTAGAAGCCAAAAGTAGTATAGCAGTGACTGAGCTGCTCCAAAAGCCTTTTCAGGCAGATTTTTATTTAAAATGGCAGCCAGCTAAGGTGTCACAACCTCAGAGGCTGAACATTACAGCCACTTCTTAGGACACCGTGGTTCACACGCTTTCCAATTCCATTCAATCTTTCATTTTACATTTTGGCACAGAACACTGAAGCTCTTAATTGTATATTACAGTGCAGCTGGCTTCCCTCTCCCCTTATCTCACTGACTAACTGTGTACTGAGTGCACAGCGAGGGAACCTGGTAACACCAATATTTCACTCATTTGTCTCTAATTGACAGCTGACATTTTCACGCACTGACACAAAGTTTTATAGCCCTTGAAAGACGAACCAAAGAGTCACCTTAAGCACGGCCGTATAACCCAGCTTTCTTTATGAAGTCAGAATAATAGGAAAACACCCTCTCTGTTATTAAAGTAATGCTATGCATAACCTTGCAGTGCCTCATTATCTTGACACAAAAGGGAATGGGGCTCGTCCCTGTACCGTTCCATTTTATCCATGATTTAGCACAAAGCCACCTAGAAGTCACAGTGACTGCTCTTTACCTGTAGCTTGTGTTCTTGTGTAATAAACTTTAAATGGTGTAATCCTCCACGTGCCTTTGTGCTTAATGACAGAGTCCTTGAGAAGCATGATGAAGGAGAAAAAAAGTAGCAACTAAGCTCATTTTTGCATGTTCTGAACTGCACTTGAAAATAGCCATTAAGAGTGAATCTTCCCTTCCTCAAAGCCATTACCCACAGACAACTTTTTTTTATAGGCAATATCTCTGTTATTGGGATGTAATGCCAGCCATTTTTATGAGATTCTCCTTCAGTTTTGTCCACAATCAAAGCGCTTAAAGAAGCATTTTGCTGATTCATTTTAAGTCTGGTGGGTTTTTTGATGAGGTAGCCTCAGCCACGACAGTTTAAAACCTCTAATAATTTACCATTTGACATGACTGAAATGGTAAACAAATCGACAGAGAGCCATTACACAATGTTAGGTAGGTTACTTTTGAAATCCCTGCTCAACTTATATTGAAATGTGCAACATTAGTTAAGATTGTTACAGTACAAATTTCACATCACCAGTGTAATGTGACTTAATTTGATAACTCTTCCGACAAATGCCTCATGTTTCAAAAGGAAATTATTGTTGGATTTCTCGCACTGAAAGGTGTTTTTGTCCAACGACATGGCCACCCACTTCGGCACTGTCGGCTGGTCGCAGGCCTGGCAGACTCCATGCATTAATTAGGCTGGTAGAGAGAGGCAGTGCACGCTGCCAAATGAATGGAGCCTGTCTAGAGACAGCTCCTTGTAAGCTATTCTACCCTTGATAGTGTTGCACTCAAATTTGTCTCAGTGGCTTCGCTGACCCGGGTTGTCCAGAAACTGTCGGCAAGTGAAAGACGCAAAAAGCAACAGAATCAATGTTGCATTCTAGATGTAAGCTTTTTATATTGAGATAATAATAATAATAATAATAAGATGTAATCTTTTTGTAATCAGTATTTTCATTTGTAACTTTAATTCAATAACCTTTTTCCTCTTACTAATTACAAATAAGCATATTTTCATAACTTAATATGATGCTACTCTCTACCTTAATATTCTGAATAGAAGTAGCAGGTGCATCATTACCATCTTGAAGATTGTTTGCTACCATTGCACTTATGGATCGAAACATGGACAGATTATCATGAATATGGGCCCTGGTCATAAACTTCCATGTACAGCACAACATGATATGGTCAAGATAACCCATTGAGGGTCAAAGTGAGCATCAGAATGGGAAAGAAAGTGACTTTGTGAATTACTCAACAAGCCTGTATGACACCAGCAACGATGCCGATTTTCTGATCTCCTGGGATTTTCATGGACAACCATCTTTAGGGTTTACAGAGAACAGTCCAAGGAAGAGAAGATGACCCCGCCAAGTCCACTCCTGTCAAATAAGAACAGGAAAAAGAGGCTACCTAACTGGACAAAATAAGAATGGATGAACAATGCCTTGACTGATGACCATCTGGACCATCTAAGTATCTGCAGTGACATTTAGAGGGTAAGGTCAGATTTTGTCATAAACATCGAAGCACGTCAAACCATGATCCATCCTGCCTTGGATCAACAGTTCAGGCTGCTGCTGGTAGTGTAAATATTTTCTTGGCATGCCTTTCTCCCTCAGTGGTATTTAAACACCACAGACTACCTGAGTGTTGTTGCTGACCATGTCCCTCTATGACCACAGTGCACCCATTTCCTGGCTTCCACCAGGATGATGATTTGAGCTTTGTGACAAACTGGAATGTGAACTTATGGCATTGAGTCCACTGTACTCAAATGGCCTCCCCTGTCATCAGATTGCAATCCAATAGAGCACCTTTGGGATGTAGTAGAACAAAAGATTCACATCATGGATGTGCAACTGAGTAATCTGTAGCAAGTGCACAATACTATCATGTCATTATGGACCAAAATCTCTGAGGACTAGAAAGTTCTACCTGTTGTAGAAAAGTTATCAATCACACAAAAGTTGTTTCATCACAGAAAAGGTCATTACGTGGTGCAAACCTCCCTTACCAAATTGTGCACTGTCAGTCTAACTTGTTTCAGTGCTGAAGTCCTTTTGTGGGCCTGGCCTAGCAGGATTAGTACATCTATTAAGTCTACAGGAAGCAGGACTTTAGCAGTAGTACCGCTGATGCTAGGAAGTCAGCAAAGCATAAATAAACAATTTCTTGTAGACTGTCTGCTTTCTCCAAGTTGAATATCTGATTGTTTACTTATAGACTGAGTCAATATGATGCGGCAAGTAAATCTAAAGCAAAGTTAGCAATGCTTGTCACTTAAAATTGCTACATGTTAGGCTAGCATATCATTAGCAAAGAGTACCATTTACATCCAGATCATATGTTGATATTAGCATTGTTCTTGCACATGCTAGCATATTAGTTATTAGACTGGTCTCCAATTTTAGTATTTTTTTCTTTGTATAATTAAATTCACAATGAAGATACTGAAGTTTATCATTTACAAACTATTGTATGTTACTTTTTTAACAGTATATACAGATTTGTGTATGTTAGAAAAAAATATTCTGTCTTATTTTTGAGAAATGCTGCTATACCACCCTTAGAAACACCAAGCAGGCTTGAACCAGTTTTGTTCCTACTTTTTACATCACTGGGCAATTATTTTCTTTTATCCCCAACAATAGAAATCAACAATCGTATGTTGGGCAGGCTTCAACCAAAAATATCTAGCTTGTTATAGGGTAGGTACAGAATGAACAGAATGTTAATGTGATATATCTTTTTGTTTTCCTTGTTTGTGCACTCTGGGTGTGTTTGAGATTCTAGGTCACTGGATTTATTCATTGAAATCCTCCCATGAAGTCGGCCTATGCAAATTCTTCAGCGCGAGGCTCGTACTTTTTCCCAGGCAAACGAGGTGAGCGTACCCAAAAATACATAACGCTGAGGAGCTTGAGCAGCATTAAATAAAAGTGAGACAGCAACAAAAGGTCATCCTCTCATTCATGCCCTCAGGTGCTGGCACCCCTGCGACACATGTTAAAAAACAGACAGATGCCTGGGTGTGTAATAAAAACAGCACGACGACGAGAGAGAATGTCCTAAACCCTTCCCTCTGGGTTAACGAGCAGACTCCGCTTTTTAACAGTGATTGACAGCAAAGAGATAAGAGGACATAGTTTAATGGTTGATTTCGGTGCCTTAATGCACAAGGAAAAACAAGTGTGAACCAAGTGAGAGGAGCTGGAGACCTGGACAACGCAGAGGTACAACGGTCACATTATCCTGATGAAGATTTGGGGACCCGCTCTGCGGCATAAGCTCACTGTATCAAAGAGAGATTTACTTCTCCCGTCTAACTTTCTGAGGGGTGATGCACGCCGCATAATAAGATTCCTGTTAAGTTGGAGGAGGCTCCGGCTCATTTGTGTAGGTGCAGCAAGGTGGCTAAAAATAGCAACGTAGGGTGACGGAGCAAAAAAGAGGCTGCATGTGAGATGTGCTTGTAACTCGGAAGAAGCGCGGGACAGATAGTGGCACGCCACTGCATTCTGTGTTAAGATGGGAGGTGAGCGAGCAGGGAGGTTGCGTGGAAGTAGAAAAAAAGATGAGGGATGAAGAGTGATGGGGGGGGAGCAGGATTCAGAAAACTCGAGTGGAGAAGGGGGGGCAGTGGCAAGGAGAATTGGGAAGAATCCGACAGAGGAGAGGAAAGAAGAGGCCAAACTCCGGGGGCTCGCCGCCTCTTTTCTCCAAACTGACAGCAGGCTCGAGCTCCTGCCGAGAAAAAGTGTGTGTATCCCGTTACACAAATCCCCCTGTGTGCTCGTGCACTTTTTTGGATGTGTGTGCGCGTGGGGAGGGCAAAGCGTGCGACCTAGCTCACAGCGGATATGACTGGAGCTGGAGCCCACTAGTGCCAGGGTACGTGACAATGCAGCGTTAAAAGCCCGAACAGTGTCCTGCTCACCCCTTGAACACATCATGTATCCAACTGAAAAGAAAGGGAAAAAAAAAGCTCCAAGGGATTTAGCCATGATTCACCGTGTCACTTAGACTCACATTTGTATGTTTGTGTGTGGTGTGTCTGTGTGTATTTGGAGTGCTGGGGAGGGTCTGCGTGCAACGTGTGCAAAGTTCACACGTGTCTGATGGATGATTCACGGAGGCAGAAGCCCTGCATTCACACTGATTATTGATCTGTGGCAGCTGAGCTGGTGACTGCAAACGCGTCGCGCAGGACCGCATTCTGATGACACACCCCGACTGAACGCTTAAAAGGCCGGCGGAGTGCAAGCGTGTGTGTGTCTGTGAATGTGGGCATGTAGGAGTGTGTGACGTCGTCATCAGGAACAAATTAGCCACGGCTGTGAAATCTGGCGGTGGGTGGTATCGAAAAAGCACATGCTGGCTTCAATAGGCATGGAAACAGCAAACTCTAATGGGGGGGCAGAGGGAGGCCTACACGCACACACCCACACACACACGCTTATATAGGGACAGGCGCACCAACACAATCCTGCATTCGTGCCATATGCAACCATGTGTACTGGGCCATGTAGCGTCAAGTCGTAGCAATGATTCCAAAACAAGCTGAGACTTGTGTGTGTGTGTGTGTGTGTGTGTGCGCGCGCGCGCGCATGTGGGAGTGGTTTGATATGAGCATTGTGTGATACAAAGGTCTACACTAAGCATGTGGATCTGAGTTTCAGCTGAGCTACAGCAACATAAACTGAAAACCACAGACCTCACTCATCTTTCTGATTGTGTGTGTATGTGTGAGTGTGAGTGCACAGATATATGTGGCTTCAATATCCATAGGTGGTGATTTCAGGGGGGAAGCAGGAGACAAGTTCCCTTCCCCTATATAAAAACACATGCTGGTACAAAACATGAAAGACGCAGAGGAATTACTTGGAATAACTGTTGGAACTTTTGTGGTGAACTTAACTGTCCCAGCCTCACAAACACAATGCTGTGATCTCTGTTAGCAACAGCAGCACAGCCTCCTCTTTCTCCTATAGAGCAGTCGGCATGTCAGCAAGTTGATAGCATAAAACACGGGCATAGCTTCTGGATCGTAAATGAAGCCAGTTTGGAAGTGCCTTAAAGCTGCATTTTATCTGAAGGCCACAGATGGCAATAGTTGTGGTTGCAAAAAGCCTTCAGGTCCTATAGAAGTCTATGGGAAAATGGCTTTCTGTCTTCACCTCTGTAAACACTTTCCTGCTGAATTTATAGGTTCAGTTACACATTACAGGTCTATTCCTTCAGTCTAAGTCACATCATGTTTCAAAATGGTGGTCTGTGGTTTGAAACCGCATGGTCATTGGCCAATCGCTTGACTTGATCTTTGTAACCAAGATGTCGATAGTGGAAATGTTTCGCCTTTGGCTTCAAAACAGGGCATCAGAGACACTATATTTTATACTGGTGATAGCCAAGGAGAAACCAGAAGGAAAAAGGAGGAGGCAGTTTGACTCACAAGTTTCCTAAGATCCTTTTTATTACAGCAAACTGTCATCACTTTTACTAAAGTGAAGCAACCTTTCCTTAAGATCACCACAGATATGTGTAAGGTATTTTAAAGGTACAGAAGTGTTTCAACATGATCTTTTAAAAAAAATGCACAAAAATGAATTGTGATTTACGTAAACAATGAATGCTCTGCCTATATGCAGGCCAAAGTGTTCTGCAAGATGAGCATCATTAGATAAAATTAGCTTCCTTCTGGCTAATGTTAACTACTGCTAACGCTAGGGCAAATTACATAAACAGTATACAAGGTATTTGACATCACCTCTTACAACCCCCCCCCACCCCACCACCCAAAACATGCTTATTAGCTAATGACTTGAAGTGAGAAGTTCTTAGCTAATAGCATAAAGTGCCATACCATGAGCAAACCTACATTTTGAAACATGGTATGACCAAAATTTAGAAAATGGCTTAATAAAGGACTTAGTTTTTTTTTTAAGTAAGTATGACCCAAAATGAGTGACTGAGCCCATAAACCAGTGGTTAGCAATTAGTGCAGTCCTCAACAACAGTTCCAGTTTCTCATTAGGCCCCTTGGGAAAATTGGTTGCCTACTCCTGCTGTAAATTCAGCATGAAAGTGCCTACAGAGGTTACCATATACTTCTATTGGACAGGGAATCTTTTCGTATCCACAGTTATCGGCATCTATGAACATCAGATAGAATACAGATTTTTAAATGTGCTACATCCATGTTTTTATAATGTCTTTAGCAAATTGCTGGGCACAGCAGCGTTCTAGCTTGCTTTCTAACATTTTCGCTAGCAAAATGCTATCTGAATTTTTCTGTTATTATGTGGAATGGGTGTTAAGAATATGTGCTGTGCTGGAAACCATCTGTGTTGAGGTTTTTTTTTTGTTTTGTTTTGTTTTTAGCAAACTCCTTTTCTATGTCACTGTTAGCTAGTGCTGCTCTCCATTGCAGCTAGCAGTAGAAGTGAACCATTCAGGCAGGCTTCCTATGGTCAGGGAAAGCCTCATTTTGCGTGTTATGTCACAGTATGTTCAGCCACTGGCAACAAAAAGCATGTAGTGCATGAAAATATTCCTAAAATGGACATAAGAAGTTTAGTTTTTCCAAACAAAAGAAACAAACGCTGCCTAATATCAGTCAGAACTGACACTCACATCTGGAACTATTGAAACACAAAAGAAGCCAGACGTGTGTGTTAGTTATAATACTAAATGAGAAAAGCTGAGAATAATTTAGGTTGATATAAAAAGCCTGACATCCCCACTGCATTATATTCCAGCATATGTTCAACTGTCTTGTGCTTTTGTGGTTACTTTACATAAAAAGGAACACATGCAGCCCAAAAACTAATGAAAGAAATGCATTGTAGTGCATCACAAATTCACCAGAATGCATGAACATTAAGTGTCTGATGTTTAAAATTTCCTGCACCAGCCTACCCACCTCCCTAGTATCCTCCCCTAATGCTCAAACAAAGTCTAAAGGCATGTCAACATCTCACTATTTTCTTTGCTCTCCTGAGGATGCTGACATTTATTGCAGATGCAGGAACAACAATCACTGCAGTTGATTACAGGCTGAAACCCCCTGGAGGCCTGAGAAATAAAGAAGAAGTAAAAGAAAGGAACATGAGTGTGCTCTGTTTAAAAAAAATAAAATAAAATAAAATAAAATACATAGTGCTGCTTAAAACAATCGCTAATGAGGGATTGTTTTAAACCAACCCCAACATGGATTCTAAAACCACAGCAAGAATAAATATTTAATATGTCCCAGATCGTCATGAAAAAACAAAAAAGGCTACAAAATGTGCCCTTTGTGTGTGAAAAATATGCATGCGTGTGTTTAAATTTGCCTCCTCTTTCAGCTCTTGCAGCCCCTATATCACACAAGCCTATGGGTGAAGGGTGACTTAATTGTTTTGACTTCTAGCGTCAAGAATACAACAGCAGGAACACATGCAGCCCAAAGCCAAGGATGCTCAAATGTTCTTGTATGGATTTAAAACCTTGCTGAAGCAAAAAAAAAAAAAA
>VUQG01010677.1:23305-38025 GCA_015106755.1 Etia nguti | reverse complement strand
CAAAAAAAAAAAATTAAAAAAAAAAATAAAAAAAAAAAAAAAACATGCTGAAAAAAAAAAAAAAAAAAAAAAGAATAAAAAAATCATGCAGTTCATGGGAGAGGCATGCTAAATTTGCACTCCTTAAGTTAAGAGATGAAAGTGGTTCAAGTTCAAAGATGGTAGGTGAAAGCTGGGATAGGTTGGTCTAGCAGACTTCATGTATGAGCATTGCTTCCTTTTTCATAAAAAGAAGAGTTAAAAATAGCTTAATAGGAAGATGTTTTCTAGAGGCTTCATAAAAGGAGTCATCCTGAAATGCATTTTTCTTACAATGTGCAGTGTTTTCCTTTTCTTCGAGAGCAATCTGCTTGTCTTAAATCCATAAGATTAAGGACTGGCTATAATTCCAAATAAGAGGCTTCAGAAATCCACATAAAAACCTTCAGGGAATTAATGATTTCACCAGGGGGTGGCCTTAAGCCCCAAACACTCAGTAGAAGTGGGTCTCTAATGCTGAGACAGTAAGGAACTCCAGACTGTTGGGGGATGTAGTCAGTGAGTCACATCTGATTCATGTTGGTGGATGGACTTTTGGGTCAGGCTTTTTCATTGCTTATTTGGTAGATTGATGATTGTTTTATGGCTGTTTTAACAGATTAGTTAAAGTGTTTCTGGTGCTATACTAGATTTAAATTATTTTTACATTTTATCAAATATAAACCAGAGTTGACCCAAGTCTTGGGAACCCAAAAGACTGATGTTGGCAAAAAAAAATAAAAAATACCATACCCCAATGTTTCACTCATTCTCTTTTAGCAACACAGCATTTGGGATTTTGAGGCTAACAAGCCAAATTGATTGATAACCATTAAATTCATGTTTCCCAGAGGGCAAATTGTTAATGATGTTTTCTTCATAGTTTTTCTTTTGGCATCATCACCAGGTCAGGCTTTATGAATGTTACTGTCATACCAAAGTATCGGGTGTAATAGGCTGTATATAAAAGATGGATGTAGCCACCACAACATCAGTCAACAAAACAACATTAGTCTGAACTTCTGTTTTAAAGACTTTAAGAGTAGATCATGGCCATCTCCATAAGGGTGCTGTGATATTTTTTTTTAACACTATCCCTGCCAGTGACAAAGTATTCCAGATATCTGCTATTAGTGCTAAAGTTGTTAGCAAAAGTAGAGCATAAATTTCTTGTATGGGTTGCTGGTGCAGTTAACCACAAGTCGTGCCTCAGCACTGCAGCTAACATGATTCAAAAGGCATAACTTTTAGTTTGAAGGTAAATTGTCTCAGTTTCCAGTTACATGTTTACATCATTCCTTTACAGTTCAGGGAGCAGTGTTTACCAGCCAATCGAGGTCTCCTATGCTACTATGGGCAACTGCTGCAATCTGCTAGGGACCAAAGCTATCCAATGGAGGTTTTCGCCAACTAGTTGGGGGAATGTTTGTTTCTCCCAAGAGACCAATGGTTGTCAGTTAATTGAAGGCTCTACTAACAATCTCTAGGTCTTTGTGACTGGGGCCTTATTCACTTAATTTTACATTATCACATGTCCAAGATGTTGGACAAGCTAACATCGCATGGTTAGTGCTAGCACAACTCTAAAATCAGAGTCAAAAAACATTTCTTTGTACAAGCTTATAAACATGTTTATTTGGGCTCAACAGTCTATATGGATTGACTCACTTTGGGAGACAACCTCAAGTGGTCGTTCAGGGAACTGCATTTATATTTTTTAGCATTTCACATTTAGTTTTGTCTGTGAAGGTTCTCAGTCATCCAGGTCATACACTACGTGTATGCTGTACAGTGTAGCGAGGACTGTCCAGACCTATACATTGGAGAGGCCAAACAGCCACTTCATAAGTGCATGGCACAACATAGAAGAGCCACCTCCATGGGACAAGACTTGGCTGTCCATCTGCATCTAAAGGACAAAGGTCACTATTTTGCAGATGCCAGTGTTCACATTTTGGACAGAGAAGACAGACGGTTTGAAAGAGGAGTGAAAGAAGCCATCTATGTCCACTGTGAACGACTGTCTTTGAACAGAGGCGGTGACTTACGACACCAACTGTCTGCCATCTATAATCCAGTTTCGAGATCCTTTCCCAGACGCCTGAAAACCCACTCATATCCTGGGCCATTTGACCTCAGGAAATCACATGATAGGGTGGGGCTAGGTTTCACAGTGAGCTCATCCGAAACCTTGGCTGATTGTGACCTACACCTGTTTTCACAGCTTGGCTCGTGTGATTAGGTAGAGGATCAATAGGTGGTCCATGTCCCTCTTGGGGGGGACACTCCCACAGGGCTTAAATCTGGGACTCTCCACCATTTGACCCTAGAACTGAAGAAGTTTCTCGGATGAGAGGTGAAACGTCTTCAAGGAAACTTAAGTCAAGATGCTTTTCACATTTAGTTTTGTTTTTTAGGCCTAGCTTTCCTTACCACTTGGTACGATGAGCCTTGGCAACATCGACTATTAACATGATGAAAGTAAAAAATGGACGCAACAATAGTTTTGATATAAATGACAGAATCATGGTGATATGTGGCAGGTTAGTACATGAGAAAATGTTTTCAATAAAACAGCTTTGGAAGTGAATCCACTGAAGCCCCTGGTATTTATGGTCACATATGAGATTCTGGCAATACTAAAACAGAGAAACCAACAAACACTTTTTATTTACATTTAAATTTGGGAACAACTTGGATTTCCCTTGAAGTGATAATGTAGTTATCCAGATGTGCAGCTGCAAGTTGTCATTCTGCTGCAAAGCCTTAGCAGTCTCTTAATTGCCAATCTGTGTGTCCTGTCCAAACCCTTTTAAGATATCTTATTCTACATTGTCTTCTTTCTGTTAAAAAATGTAACTTTTGCTTGTGTTGAGAAGCACTGTCAGTTTTTAAAACAAGTTAATGTTAGCATTGCGATAACTCCTAAATAAACGCTTTCTTAATGTACAGTCAAGGGATAAATATGTACATTTGGTTGTTTTGAGTGCTAGCTATTGTACACATATGTAAAGCTCATGGCCCTTCACGCACCTTGTATATGTTGCATATGTTCCACAAAGATCAGCAAACACTTGCTTTGCCCTTTGGCGCATTGAGTGAGTGTTCTACATTCTTTAAGGCCTAAGACTGATGTTCATGTAGATATAATGAGCATAAATGTATAGTTAAACACTACATGCTTAATCACACGTGTAGTAGGGGTCCAGATTTTTCATACATTGTCTTCTGTAATTGCATTCGTCTTGTTTATCCCAACAAATTTGTACGTTTCAAGATGTATTTTTACCTCCTTTTTTGTCCTGCCACGTTACTAACTATCTGCTTTTGATCACCGACTCTCTGACTGCATATCATCTTCTCTCAGAATTCTTCAAAGGAACAAAGGCGAAAAATTGTGATCTTTTCAGCACCGTTATTTCAAGTGCTGGTGTTTTGCAGCACTCTTGAATTCATAATGTTGTGATGGGGGGAAAAAGCATTCTGATTGATAATGCATTTGTTTCGTAACAGGTTTTCACCAGACTGGTCTTAGCATCCACACCTTATGGAGCGCACGAGACAAAAAGAAAAAAAGAGGGGAAAGATTTCGGCGAATTGAGCTTGAGATAATTCCATGGACCAAGGTTTAAAGTCTCATCCTCTGTTTAACTTAATTGCAGTTTTTCCAGGGCAGACACAAAGGAGAGAAAGTTAGACAAAGTTAAAATGAGGCAAATAGAGGAAAACAGAATAGGGAGAAATAGGAAATAGGCTTACATCTCATCTCTTTGTGCTTTGCATGACAGCTCTTTGAGGAAAAAGAACAAGATAGCTGGAAGCCACTGCGGTGGTAGCACTGACGTTGGCACACTATGAAACATTTAATTGCACCATCATTCAGTGGAGGAAGGAAACGATGGCTTGTGCTGATCTGCCTGCACATCTTCTCAAGCCGTGAAAGCCCATCAGTGATCCTGTTCGATGTTCCAAGTGGGCCGGGCAAGGCACTTTTTTTTTCCGAAATGGATCATTAGCTTGTAATATTATTAGAAACACTTTGGGCCACCATCTCATATTTCTGCAGTGTGATCACATGAGGAAATTTGTTCTAATGCGGGGAGCACAAGTGTGACTTGTGACTCTCTCTCTGTCTCTGAGGTTATTGCTCTCTCTCTCTGCTGTATCGCAGTCAGTCATATCAGGCCCGACCTCGCTTCATGCTCAACAAGCTCGAGTCGTGTTTCCAAGACAAACCCAGCAGCATTCTCTTATGGGACATGCAAACGTGCAGCATACATATTACATTTGCATGAATGGGGTTTTCCTCTGCCTGTGAAGTCCACTTCATTGAATCCATACAGAGGGAACAAGCCACACCAGGGATGAAGTTCACTGACCTTTTGGTTTTAGAGTGGTTTTTTTCTCATGGTGCTGCATAGAAAGGGTCATATGTGGACTCTCACATGTGTTACATCTGTGTCTCAGTTCATTTTCTGCTTGAGGCAACTTGCCAACTGGGCAGAATGAACATATAACATGTAAGAGCAAAGAGGAAAAAAACAATGAAGGTATAATTTATGTATCCTTGTACATAAAAACCTGAATTTGTACTGATGGTGTGCAGTAGTAAACTTGATTTGAAGAGGTACATGAGATCTGTATACAAAGAAGCCACAGTCAAATATCGCTAAGTGAATAGAAACAGTCGCAGTATGTGGATCTGTTTTAAAATCTGCATCTGATGACCTCAGATATTCAGGCGTAAGTCATACTGGATTGCCTCAGGGTCCTGCATAAACATGAAATTTGCCACAGCTCAGAGGATTTTATATCTGAGACGCCAAACTAAATTTCAGTACCTTAAAATGGCAAGGACCAGGAAAGAAAGGACAGAAAGAGAGAGAGAGAGATGCCACACTTGCATCTATGCACTGGATTATATATTAAGCTTTTAACTGTACAATCAGTGCTTTTTACTCTGAAGCATTCAGCATTCACTGAAAAGTGAAGCCACTGCAGAAGTGCCAAAAACTTTAGTTCCTCGAGAGACCACTCAAGGCTGGTTCCAAAAGCGAGTCAATGCCCAGAGACTCCCATGTTAAAATGTCCAACATCAGAGCAGAAATACACATCTTTGCAGCATAGCAAGAAAAAAAAAAAATTCCCGCGAGCTGAGAAGGAAGGGACTTGGCATCCGCGTCAGCATTGGAAGTCGAAACTGGAGGAGAACAGCGTACAGACCTGTTATCCCGTCCATCATCATAGGGAATGTGAGATCCCTTCACAACAAAGTGGATGAATCCCAGGCTGTAGGAGATTTAGGGTGGATGAATGATCTGAACCAGTTCTTCAACAGGTTTGACTAGACACTCACCCCTCCCCCAACCCAATCGCCTCTGCTGCAAACCCCCCTATCTTTGACCAGTGCCTGCTTTTCTTCCCATGATTTTACACCTCTCAGCAATCACCCACCCCCTCTGCTACAAAAAACTTTATCCCAAAGCCTCCCTCCCCCACCATCACCTGTACCTTTCAACACTGAAAGGCTGCAGGTCTAGATGGCATCAGCTTCAGGCTCCTGAGATGCTGCACAGACCAACTGTGTAGCGTCATGGGATACATGTTCAACATGTGGCTGAAGCTGGGAAAAGTACCATAGCTGTGGAAGACCTCATGTGTGGTACCAGTATAGCAGCTACAGGCCAGTAGCACTGACCTCGCATCTGATGAAGACTCTCAAGAGGCTTGTTCCTCAAACATCCCCACCCCTAGTAAGGTCTTTTTTGGATCTGCTGCTTTTTTCCTACCAGCCTGTCAGGTTTGCATCAGGTAGATGATGATGCTATAATCTACATCCTGCTCTGAGGTCTGACCCATCTTGGGAAGACTGGAAGCACTGTGAGGATCATGTTCTTTGATTTCTCCAGTGCTTTTAACACCATCCAACCTGGACTTCTGAGGGACAAGCTGAAGCTGTCAGGGGTTTACCACCACCAGTCCTAGTGAATACTGGACTACCTCACTGGCCACTGTGGCAACTGCCCACAGTATGTAAAGACACAGGACTGTCTCTGACAGGCTGGTCTGCAGTATGGAGGCCCCACCTGGAACTGTGCTGGAACCGTTCCTGTTCACTCCTTACACTGCAGATTTCTCCATCAACTACCCAGGATGCCATCTACAAAGTTCTCTGATGACTCTGCCATAGTTGGCCTCTTCAAAGGTGAGGACAACTTAGAATACAGACAGTAGATTCAGGACTTTGTGGACTGCTGCCAGCTAAACCTTTTTCTGATCAACACGGGGAAAACCAAGGAGGAGGTGGTGGATTTCTGCAGGCACAGACCCACCACACTGGCACCAGTGAACATCCAGGAAACTGACATTGAGATAGTGGACTCTGATAAGTACCTGGGTGTTCACCTGAACACTAAAGTTGACTGGAGTCACAACACTGATCTTTACAGGAAGGGTCACAGCAGACTCTACCTGCTGAGGACTCTGAAATCTTGTGGAGTCCAAGGGGCGCTCCTGAAGACCTTTTTTGAGTCTGTGGTGGCGTCAGCCATCTTCTATGGTGTTGTCTGTCGGAACAGCAGCTTATCTACAGCTGAGAGGGAGCAGTTAGATAAGCTCATCAGGAAGACCAGCTCTGTTCTAGGATGCCCCCTCGAACCAGTGCATGTGGTAGGAGACAGAAGAACTCTGGCAAAAATAATATCACTCTTGGATAATGTCTCCCACTCAATGCATGACGCTGTTGCAGAACTGGAGAGCTCTTTCAGTGACAGAGTGCTGCATCCTAGGTGCACATAGGAGCGTTTCCTCCCAGCAGGTGTTAGACTTTACAACCATCATTACTCCCAACAAACACAATAAGTTGTTTACATCCCTGCTGTTATTTGCACAGTTTTTCCATTTTCTGTAAATAGTCTGTTGTTTTATTTTTTAAGCACAAATATGCAACTTTATACAACAAAATTATCCTACTCAGTTACACATTTCTTTGAATCTGAGTATGCTATATTTAATAACTGTACAGTATTTTTTTTTCATTTGTTGCAGATTTGCCCTGTCTCTTATTCCTTGTTCTTTTATTTTATATTCTTTACTTTTGTGTGAATTTGCATGCTCCATCTACCTGTCACTTTGCTCCTGGAACACCTGAATTTCCCCAATGAGGGACAATAAAGGATATTCTATTCTATTCTATTCTATTCTATTTTATTCCCTTACAAAATCCTTGATATTGGCATAGTGCTTGCAGTGTTGCGATCTGATCTTTTTTTGTATAAACAACAAAAAGCACAAAAGTGCTCAAAAAGTAAAATGTGTTACAAAAAGTATACACTTAAAGAAAAAAATAGGGACTTATCAGGTAGCTTAAATTCTGAACATATTTATATATTTAAAATACAATTTTTCTTTTTTACATTTACCCACACAAATATTATACATTCCAAACACATTAAAAATTCAATTCTATTTTCATTAATTTGTACATTTGTAATAACTAAATAAAGAGGTGTGTATATTTGGTTTATTCACTGGTACTTTTAAGTTGTATCATAAAGAAGAAGCACAATTAAAAAAAAAAAAAACATTTCTTTATGAAGTAAAGGATTTTTTTGTAGCCTAAGAATCTAATGCAGTGCACTCCAGTCAATCTACACCACCTCTTTAAAGATCTGTAAGAATTTACAGAGCCTAATCAATAAGAGATAATGGCTGTACTTTGAATGTACTGTACTTCATGAAAGACTGTTTCCCAATTGATTTAAAATGAAAAAGGTCCTTTCAAGAGAAGAGAACAAATCAATGCTCGTAAAACACTATATATTTCTGTTCTTGTCCCAACGTCACCCACCATTTAATCCATCAATTGGTCACACCGTACATTTTCTTCCATTACTACTTTCCATCTCTCTCTCATTTTTTATTTTTATTTTGCTTTGCTGCGTTATGTGATCTCTAATAAAATCCTGCACACAATCCATTAAAAGTAGAAATCCACCCTTAGATACTTTTACTCTTATATATCATCAATCTGGGATGTGTAGCACATTCCAGGAGCTATTAGGTGATGAAGTATCGCAATTTCCTTTTTTCAGGCCCCTACTTTCTCTCAGATTTGTTGGTTACTAGTTGACATGGTGACTACATTTCCCAGAATGCTGGAGAAAATGCTAAAATATAATTTTGCATTATGAGAAAAATACTAGCAATAAATGTGTAACAAGGTTATGAGACTTTTTCCCCCATGTTTGGAAGAAATGAGGCCCTTGAAAGTTATTTTCTTTCAGTGCTGCACTGCATTGCTTTCTATTGAGGTTATGGGTGGTAGGGAAACCATTGTTTCCACACAGCAAGAAATGGTCCTCTGCAACAAACAAACAACAAAACAGACCCAGTTAATTCGGAAATATATTGTCAGTGGATGGTTTTGGTGTTTGGTTTGAGGGAGTTCTCTTTTCATATACATTTTTATCCTCTTTACCTGAGAGGCTCCCCACAACAAAAGATTTAATACAATGCATCCCATGACTCAATACTTCATGCAAAATTGGGTCATCGGAGTGTTTAAACTGTGTGCCAAGTGAACAACAGGATAGTGGTTCAATGTCCATAGCTTCATAGCAAGCTGCTCTGCTTGGCAGGCAGCATCATAAGATCACCCCCGGGGTAAAGCTCTGAAACAGAGTACAGCAGAGTCAGGAATTGGAAAGACAAAGTCATCCCTTATTATGGGGTTTCATTCATGATTGGGGCTACTGAAATGCAGCATGTGGACACTTGATCGGTATTAATGTCACCACAGTGCATTTAATGCATTCCCTTTTATATCTGCTTTTTCAACTTTAGAGTTTTTGATTTCTGAATATGTATTTCAGCTGTGCCAGAAATGTTTATTGAATACTGAATGCATCACCTGGCAGTAATTACAGCATCAATTGACATTTTAATGGACAAATCTTTCTGCTCCAACATCCTCAGTCTCTATCACTTTACATAAACAAGTGCATTTCACGCACGTCTGCCTTCCATTACCCTAGTGCATGCTGGGATAGACTCCGGCCCGCTGTCACGACCCTGACAAGCAAAAAGCGGGTACAGAAAATGGATGGTTGTGTGGATCGATAGACATGGGCTTCATTCTAAATCTTGGCCCATTAATTAAAAAGACCACATGTGGACTCAAACCAAATGATAGAAACGTTATGGGGAGAATTTTAATGCACCTAAAGTCAAGTTTATTTACTGTTCACAAAATTCCCAATAAATCACAGCAAAATACTGGCAGCTAAATTTCCATACAAACTTTCTTGATTTTCCACAATAATAATGGCTGTACTTTGAATGTACTGTACTTCATGAAAGACTGTTTCCCAGTTGATTTAAAATAAAAAAGTTCCCTTCAAGAGACGAGAAAAAATAATAATAACAATAATACTAATTGAGTTAAACTAATTTACTTTGAGTATGAAACAAATTGCATGAACTACTGAAACATAAAAAAAATCATAAAAACAACTTTATCCCTGTTTCCTGCATGAGTTTCATGCAAAAGTGGATTGTTTACATGTATAGTATTTACTAGTGTTTTTTCTTCGCATTATATTCTTCGTAATGGAGAATCCTCACCAGCTGACTGTGCTGACAGTTCTACTGCCCAGAGCAAGGCCTGCAATCCCAGTGGAGCTATTGAGGAAAGGACAGGGTTTCAGTGCAGGAGCTGTTCCAGCAATCATCATGGGGAATGTGAAGTGTTTTGGCAATAATAACTCGGTAGGCAGATTAAAACTCAGAGGGAACACAGTGTAGTGCATCATGGAGCATCACAGCAAGACGTTGCCATACTCACACTTCCTGAACCACTGTTTGAGCATGCCTAGCTTAAGAACTGTTTCAGTGGACAGGGATGTTAACTTGAGTGGTAAGATAAAATGTAGAGGGACGTAAATAGTTATGACTGAAAAGTGGTGTAGTCCCAGACAATACTGTGAAACAACATTTTTGTGGCCTGAATATTGAACTGCTAGCTCTTTGAACATGTCTATGTTACTTACGGAGGGGCTCTGCCATTGCCGTTGCTGTTAGAATCCAGTAAAAATCAATACACTCATATTTAGATTTTAATTTATTATGCTCTTTATTTTTTGTAATTTAGATTTTATAGGAACCCCTTCTTTAGTGTATTTTTTGACCTAGCTATATTGTATTTATTTTATTCATTTAAGTTGTTTTGGCTGCTGTAACACAACTTCTCTGACAAATAATTTTAACAATAAATTATTAAACTTTACAATAAATATACACAGAAATTGTAAGTATATATGGCAAATGATATCAAGATTACTTCTCTCAATACATAGTTACTTGATCTGTTAGGAGAGTTAGCTGTATTGACAGTCCTACTGCCCGACCAAGACCTGCAATCCCAGAGGAGCTATGTAGGAAAGTACAGCATTACAGTGCAGGAGCTGCTCCAGCAATCATCGTGGGGAATGTGAAGTGTTTTGGCAATAATAACTCAACAATAACTTGGCAGATGAGGTTAAGTTTACTTCTCTCGATACATAGTTACCTGATGTGTTAAGAGACAGATGTTAGTTCTTGTGCCCTATACACCGCACAATTATAGAAACACTATAAACAACCCTAAAAATGATTAGTGGCTAGAAGTCACTCATCGCTACAACACAGTGGCATGTGAAAACGCCAACGTCTCAATAAATAATTATAGAAAAATCACAATACTAGTAAATTAATGACTTTTCCACTTGACATTGCAGAAATAAAATGTATGCAAAAAGTACATTTAAGTTGAGGAAAGTAAGCAAACTTTAAAAACCCAACACAAATTAACTTAAATGTGCTACTGTTTACACATACAGTATAAAGACATTTGCCATACTGAAAAGGTATTTAATGATGTGAGAGTGCACAGATGAACTATGTCAGGCTACCAGCTTTTGTCTCAATGCTCTACTCCTTGCACTATTATGAGACATCTGCTTTGTTCAACATTTTAACAAATACCCCCAAGATAAATGCTGCCTCAAAGTGATTAATTTATTACAGAAGGCTCAGTCATGGTGCCCCATTGATAACTAAACCTTAACATAATTCTTAGACATGCAAGCACTGTAAAATAAATTACCTTTCCCCAACAGAGACAAATCGCAAATCAACTGAAATAACCTTCACAAATAAATTTACATTCCCACATTAGCATGCTTTTAACATTTGTTTTCCTCAATGGCATTGCTATTTATGGTATTAAGTTCTATTTAAAAAGAACCGTAAACTGCTGTAAACTGTGTTATATTATATTGTAAAAAAAAAAGCATGTCTAATACATTTTATCTTTTTAATCTTTTTTATATAATACTTAACATCTTCACATTTACCTTAAAATGATAACCAGATTCAAGAGTTGTTTTGCATCTCAAACAATTTATGCCCAGTTTTGATATTTAACATTTAAATGCATGTGCCTTCATTGAATTATCGCACAGTTTCTCAATACATTTTCCACCCCTGAGGAACAGGAGCTAATTTCTCCTATATCCTTTCACTTCTCGCTTTTTAAAACCATTTTGGTCCTCCAGCAATTATATCCAACTGTGTGATAGTTCCGTATATCTGCCACTTACTGTTCATTAAATGTCAGTAGGAATTAAAGGCAAGAAAGCCCTGCAGGATGAATAATGTAATGTGTGAGGCATTAATTGACTGGTGTTCACTACAAAGAACCTGGTGAATCTCTTGGATGCAGAAGAGCGATCGATATTGTTGCCCAGAAGAGATGTTCTGTTGTTGTGCTCTCAGATATGAATATTAATGACTTGTGGTTGGAGGCACGATGTAACAGATCGACCGTTTTATAAATAATAACTGGGTGAGATGATATTGATTTTTCAAACCTCTCTTAGCAACGTTTTGCTAATAAAACTAATATATCATCTTCGGTACAAATGAGACGGTGGAAAACTCCGGTAAGACCACCTAACTGAGCTGTGTTAATGGATGGAACACAAATTCTAATATTGCACTCATACACAGTGATATTCGGTGTATTAAAAGCAGTATTTCCACATTTTCGCCTATGTTTTGGCTGTAAAAAGACCTTACTGCCGGTTGCATCTGAGGTCACAAGATGTTATTCTTTTCCGGGTGTGATGCAAAACAAACATATGCACTGTTCAAAATGAATTGCAAATAGTCACAGCTGGTTACTGGTGTATTATTCAAGTTCAGGTCTGCGTTTGTTTGCCTTCACGAGTCTAGCCTGTGCTTTATGTGTGTAAGCCTGTAAATAATGCATTTCATGTTTAACTTTTACCACTGCTTCCCGTTCCATTTTCCAGCCTTATTCCGAGTCCGACAGCTGGCTTCATTGTTCGTGCTTCCACATAATTGCGTTACATGTGATTACACTTGGTGTGTGAACAGCAGTGTTACTTCGCAGGCGTTCCATCTAAACATGAACATCCACAGTCATTAGAGCTAGGTTAGCTTATACTGATGCAAGAGGTACTTAGCCCTAATGTACCACCATTTTCATCATTACTGTGCAAATTTATGCAGCTAAGTGCAGCAAAAAGTCCTCTCATCACCTACACTGGGAGGAACCTGATTGTGATGTAAGGTTTTTGACATATTGTTGTTCTTGAATGCACAGAGTCTCAGAGGAAGGTGGTTATACAGGATATGTAAAACATTTATTGAAACAAATGTTTGGAACTGAGTCGTTGGTAAATTAGAAAAGACTTTGAATACTTTAATTTTACCCTGCTTGTAGAGTCTAAAACAGGGGTGTTAAACATAAGGCCTGGGGGCCAGAATCAGCCTGCTCCATTCTAGCCCACTGGGCAGCTTCGGAAAATGTGAAGATGGGCATACATTTTGGGCTTTTAACTGCATTTTCACAAGTTTTGCAGCTTTACAATCTGGGCAATGAGATACTAGAACTTGTTCTGTCATTTTACACATTTATTTCTTACAAAGCCATACATAGCCCAAAGAATCATCTGACAGACTTCTTTCATTTACTACAACAGCATTTCTTTACCCCGTAGAAAAACTGTATTGTTGACATTGCACTTTTATTTCTTATATTAAAATAATCTCAGGGATTAAATGTGTTGTTAAAGTTCTTTACACTGACACAAACACATCTCCGGTTTGCACGTGGCTATGTGCCAAATGTTGTGCATGCCATAGCCTTTCTTTGAGTTTTGATTGTTTACCTCGCCTACTAACTATTCCGTTGCATTACTGGTGCCTTGGTGAGCTTTACTCACATAACTGGATTCATTTATTTGAAGTTCTCTCTTGAAATAAAGCATCCTGCACTTTGCTAATGTCTCACCTTTAGAGGAGCATATTGCTTATGAGTCTCATAGGATCAAGCAGCAGAAGATCATTTGTCTTCCCCGCTGTGTGCATGTCTGTGTGTGCCTCTGAGAGTTTTCATAGCTTAAACGATGTGTGTGCATACAGAGCTATTTCTTATTGAGTTTATGTATTTAGATGTCAGTGCCCGTCTGTGTTGCGTGTGTATTCTTGGAAAGCAGCGTCAGATACATCAGTTATGATAGAAAATTACAGAGGATCCACTGTTTCCCCAAATGGAAAGGAAAAAAAAAAAAGTCATGTAGTAGAGCATGGCTGGAGAAAAAGCCCGCCGCCACTGTTGTGTGATTAAGGACAAGGTCTGAGCCACTGAGGGGGGGTAAATTATTCACACAGCTGGAAAAAACCCCCAAATGTTGTTTACACAAGTACATCCTCGCACATGTATGCTGTGCAGGACTGATACCGCAATGAGAGAAAATGTCATTCTTTTTCGAGTGCCTGGTGTGGCAATTAGCGCAGAGAATGTGCGGTGTTGAGAAGCAGCAGCTTTGAATTCTTTTATCTTGAAGGTAAAACAGGCTGGATGTATACATGAGTTAGCCATAAATTACTTACAAACCATATGTATACTGCAATTCTTTATTTCCTCTTTCAATTACAAGTTCTGTTTATAGTCTGTACAGCACTGAAGGCACACAAAAAAAACAATAGATATAATGGAACATAAGTATATACAAAATATACAGAATAAATAATTATCTCTAGTTAAGTAGAAAAGCTACAGAGTGTGTGCTTACATGAACCATTCCAAATGTTGAGTTTCCAAGAGTATGAAGAGCAAATAGTATAAATCCAGAATAACGACAATGTCTACATTGCACATGTCACTCGCCAACTCGTCAGCTGTTTATAATGTGAGCTGGGAAACAGAGAGAAGTCGGCTGGAGTCTGTTTTCTATCAGGCTGTCTGTGGAAAACTGGACTTTCACTCGCTTTCAAGCAATGTTACGTTCCAGGAAGCTAATAAACAATGAACAATGTTCCCAAATGCTGTTGTCAGACAGAAAATAGTTGCACGCGTCTCACATACAGACACTCATACACACACAGATCAATGATTTTCCACATTAGTGGCTTTTTTCATCTTAAAAAAAACAAAACAAAAAAAATTCAGCAGGACTCTGATTGTCATGCACCATCTTATGGCATTTGATTAGTGCAATGCATTTTTACAACATTACAGTGGTGTATATACTTTACTTGAAGTGCTCTACTTACTGACTCAAGAAATAAAGAAGTAGCTTGTACAAAAATAAATAAAGTTCCTATGTTGTGTCAATTAACTGACAGAAGGATAG
>VUQG01010676.1:0-10027 GCA_015106755.1 Etia nguti | reverse complement strand
AAAATTTAAAAAAAAAAAGTGTTAATTTTTTTTTTTTTTTTTTTTTAAATTTTCATTTTGAACTCATTTCAGTTTAAGACTGAAATGAGCTGTTTTACATTATACATGATTTAATATGATCTGACATTTACATGCACCAATGGATTTAATCAGAACTGTGTGACATCTGTAAAAGCAATGACTAATTCACACATTTGCCATCCTCTGTGACTTTTCTGTGACTCTCTGTTCAGCAAAAAAGATTAACATGTACAAAACCAATGCCTGATGGCCAAACGGCTCTCTAGAGACTAGTTTTACCATTCCAGAGTATATTGAATTTGCTTCGTAAAACAGGCCCCAGTAGTTGCTGTAATTATGTCTTGCTCCTAATGTTTTTAAATGTGGGTGTGCACATTACTCGGTGGGGAAAAAGCAATTCATTTTCAGTAGACGAGGCGATGTGACATTTCACATTGACACCAGACACTTGTTTCTGCGTGATATGCTACAGATCAAACTTGAACTGTCATCAACTCTTTGTGTTTTAGTGTAGTCTGCTATGGTTGGTAATTTTTTTTTTGTTCTTACCTTTAAACCACTCTACTGCAATATATATAAATATTTTTCAGATGTTTTAAGCCTGTTTATTTGGATCGAGGTCTTTTTATATGGAGCGTTCCTATTCATTCTGATCTAAGGCTCCATGTAAACTGACAAGTGCAAACACCAGAAGTGGCACTCAGTGGCCCGGAGGACAAGTCAGCGTTCCTCAAACTTCCTACGTCCCAGTTCAATTGAGCACCCACAATCTGTGGCAAAACAGGCGCCTTCCATGGAAGATGCACTCAGGGATAGGTCCCACGATTATGTCCCAATGGGCCAGTTGTTTTGGCAGTATAAAGGTCACATACATAATATTAATTAGTCAGATGGTTTTAATGTTGTGGATGATTTTTAAATATATTTGAACTATTTAAATTGTTAAATCCTACTGAAGACTCCACATGTTTTGCAGATGATTATTCCATGTGTTGTTGTTTTGTTTTGTTTTGTTTTTGTTTGCTCAGTCAAAAGGCAGGTAAACGGTTGGAATATGGCATTGTCAGCTCAAAGGCCCGTTTCCTGGGAGAAAAATGTCAGTTGTATCTTCTTAGGTCAGTGAATAGGTAGGATATCTATCTAGGTTTGTTTTCTTTATCTGTATTATAAAATTATTTTAGGGCTAAGCAGGTAACGGTATTAACCAAAGCTGTTCGTTTGTGATGTTCTTCATCTGTCCTCATAATTTGTCTTGTAGCCAAAGATAATTTAACATACTGTAATTAATTTCCTTTTATTTGTTCCTCGAAATGCTGTCCCTCTGCTTAACATGTTCAATGACGTCTACAGATTTGTTGGCCACTTTAAGTCACGCAAGGAAAGAGAAGTGGAGTTTGGCAGTAAGGCTATGAAGTTCACCAATGTCTACATCAAGAATTTTGGTGAAGACTTAACTGATGAGAAACTAAAGGAAGTCTTCTCTGCGTTTGGTAAGATAAAAATATTGTGAGCTTTTATTTTATTTTTTGTTCCTTTAGTTCAGTTTTGATCACTTAGCATCTCGCGGTCTGGTTTTGGTCTCAGGGAGAACTCTCAGTGTACGGGTCATGAAGGATGAGAAGGGTCGTTCAAGAGGATTTGGATTTGTAAACTATGCTCATCATGAAGATGCCCAGAAGGTAGTGTGGACCAAGTTTCTGTGTGTACACAGATTGGATTTCTCCCAACAAAAGATCACATGGATCATAATCCATTCACTGTACACATTGAATGAATCCTGTTCAGGAGTGTTTGAGTTAAGTAGGTAGAAAAGGGTGGCCTTTTTTTAATTGGAAAATATAATGTTGGTAAAAAATCTGTAACTTAAAATTCTTTGATTATCATGGTTTTTGAATTTCTCTTGTAAAGGTACATTGCTTCTGAAAAGTATTCACAGCATTTCACTTGTTCCACATTTTTGTCATTTTCTAGCCTTATTCCTTGTTTTGCAAAAAAAGTTTAGTTGAAATTCTTTCAAATTTATTAAAAACAAGAAAAAAATATAACAAATACATAAATATTAAAAGCCTTTGCTCATTACTTTGTTGAAGCACCTTAGGTAGCAATTGCAGCCTCAGGTCTTTCTGAGTATGCTGCAGTCTTGGCACACCTATTTTTGGGTAGTTTCTCCCATTCTTCTTTGCAGAACCTCTCAAGCTTCATCAGGTTGGATGGAGAGCATCAGTGCACAGCCATTTTCAGATCTCTCCAGAGATGTTAAATCAAATTAGTCTTGGCTACGGCTGGGTCAGTTAAGGACGTTCACTAAGTAATACTTAGGCCACTCTTTTGTTACGTTGACTGTGGGCTTAGGGTTGTGGTCCGATTGGAGGATGAACCTTTACCCCAGTCTGAGGTCCAGAGTGCTGTGAAGCAGATCATCATCAGGGATCTGGCATCTAGTCTTCCTGTTCCTGTTGCTGAACAACATAGCAGGTGAAGAGCGGTACTTGGTTTTCTCCAGACATGATGCTCGGCATTCAGGCCAAAGAGTCCGATCTTTGGTTCATCAGACCAGAGAACATTGGTCTCAGAGCTTTTGGCAGAAACCAGGCAGGCTGTCATGTGCCTTTTTACTGAGGAGTAGCTTCAGTATGGACACTGATTGTGGAGAGCTGCAGAAATAGTTTTCCTTCTGGAACGTTCTCCTCACTCCGCAGAGCAACGTTGGAGCCCCAGAGTGACCATCAGGCTCTTGGTCACCTCTCTGACTAAGGCCCTAAGATTGGCAGACAGCTCTATGAAGAGTCCTGGTTGGATGATTGAGGCCACTGTGCTCATTGGAGACGTTCAATGCTGCAGAAATTGTTTGTACCCTTCCCCCAGATCTGTGCCTCGTTGCAATCCTGTCTTGGAGGTCTACAGACAGTTCCTTGGACTTCACGGCTTGGTTTGTGGTCTGACAGGTGCCTTTCCAAATCATGTCCAGGCAACAGAATTTACTAGAGGTGGACTTGAGTCAAGGTGTAGAAACATCTGACAGACGATCATGCAAAGAATTTCACACACACATTTTTCACTTCGTCGTTATGGGGTATTGTGTGTAGAATTTTGGGGGTGAAAAATGAATTGAATCAGTTTTGGAATAACAAAATATTGAACAAGTGAAGCACTTTGAATACTTTCCAGTTGCACTTATACTGTACGTAACACTGTATGTTTATGATCCCTATGCTATTTTTTTTTTTCTTCCCCAGGCTGTTAATGAAATGAATGGAAAGGAACTCAATGGGAAAATCCTCTATGTAGGGCGGGCTCAGAAGCGTCTTGAGCGCCAGGGAGAGCTCAAACGCAAGTTTGACCAAATCAAACAGGACCGCATCCAGCGCTATCAGGTGCTGCTGTGTTTTTTGCATGAAACTATAATATGAATACTACTTAATGATTCTTACTGTTGATCATTTAGAATTAATTATTGAGTGATTATAGTGCAATGTTTCTGAATATATTAAAGGTTTAGTGTTGCTTGTAATCCATTCATGGATTCATTCATTTTCTCCTGCTTACCTGAGTCTGGGTCATCAGGGTAGCAGTCTAAGCAGAGACATCCAGATCTCCCTGGTCTCCAGCTCATCTGGAAACAAACACTAAGTCAGCTGAAAGATGTAATCTCTCCAGTTAACTATCTAGGAATGCAAGGAGTAGTCCTAACTTGGCTTTTCAGGAGTCACCAGTGGGGCAGACTCAGACTCCTTCTTGCATTCCTAAATGGTACATTTTCTGATATTAATTTACACAGTCCTGATGTTCTCAGAGTAAAGTCAAACATTGTCTTGAAAATCATTCCAAATAAAAGTAGAAAAGTTGACATTTATCCAAACGGTATATGTTGGTGTTCAGCATGAAGCTCAAGTTATGGTGTTTTTTTTTCCACCATTGATTTCAGTTTTGAGTATTTGGTGTTTTATTCTTCTGCTGACATTGCCAAATGGTTAAAAGAATCAGAAACACTCTTTTGTTACATTGATGTATGCGTGTCATGAACCGGATGGGAAGCAGACATTTCCATTGGGCCATCCCAACCAGAAAAGACGGGCATTGTTTTATGGATAATCAAGTTTGTAATAGCAACAAAAAAGAATCTAAAGCCATCTAACAATTTTGGGTAGTGCTTTCTCTTAAAGTCAGATGGGAATGTGTCATCCATATATGAAGGAGTGGTTAAGTTGAGAACTGAATAACTGGAAGCATGATGAAATAGCTCCGCAGCCTTTAGCACAGCAAGAAATTAAAGAATTTCAGAGCTGATTGGATTTCATGTGTGAGAAGGAAATTCCTTTGAAATGTTTTTAGCCAGATAGGCTTTAACTTGTGTGACGTTGAGCCATTGAGTGTATGGCCATTTTAGTGTTGATGGAAAGGCTGAACAAAACATCTTACTCAAAACTGTAAAATGGTATTTTGATCTTTTTTTTTTAGGTTTGTGTGTTTACACTGAGCTTGAGAAGTAATTCTCTGTATTCTCTCTGTAATTCCAGGGGGTGAATCTGTATGTGAAGAACTTGGACGACAGCATCGACGATGAGAGACTTCGGAAGGAGTTTGCTCCTTATGGCACCATCACCAGTGCAAAGGTGTGGTAACAGGATAATGTCCCATTAATGTAATGAAGTTATTTGTACACAAATCCATGAATGCCCAAACCTTTTTTCCTTCTGCAAAGTCCCTGTTAAAATCTAACAGTCTTTATGGTGAGGGAATGATTTTTGAACTTGATGGTGTGTTCGTAGTAGGCTGCGATGCTCTTCTGTGTTAGCAGTAAGTAAATTTTATGCCAAAATAATGTTTTTAAAATTATTTTCCACAAAGGTGCTTAACAACATTTCAATAATGGATCTTTCCAGATTGCTGACATGAATGCCTTTCTGTTCATCTCATGAAAGCACTGACTCAGGAAGTGAAGCGGGTTATTCATTAACTGGAGTATTGGTGGTTCGATCCCTAAGTTTTTACACTGATATCAAGTAGTTGAGATGTAGGTATTCCTAAAGACATACGTGAAAAGGGTGTTCCTGAATTTCAACTTTAAATTGTCTTGTTAAGGACTCGGGGGGGGTGTTATCCCCTCCCCATACAGGATTTATTGATTGCCGTTAAACCTTCTTTATATAATGTCTCTGGTTTGACCTTTTTGTTTTCTTTAGTGCTTTAGTGTTCGGTACCTTAAAGATTTCTGACCGTGAATGTTTTTATTTCCTGTAGGTGATGACGGATGGCTCCCAAAGCAAAGGCTTTGGTTTTGTCTGTTTCTCTTCCCCTGAGGAGGCAACAAAAGCAGTGACTGAAATGAATGGGAGAATTGTTGCAACCAAGCCACTGTATGTGGCTCTGGCTCAGCGGAGAGAGGAGCGTAAAGCAATTCTAACAAATAAGTACATGCAAAGACTTGCTACCCTGAGAACCATGGCCAGCCCGCTAATCGACTCGTACCATCAGTCTGGATATTATGTCACATTACCACAGGTAGGGCTCTTTAAACGGTGACGGTGGGAACAAAGTAGGTCATTTTATTAACCCAGCAAAATGTGTCATCAAAATGTTAGAAAAAAGAACAACCGATAAAGTCTCCCCGGACTTTATCGGTTGTTTAAGTCTGGGCAAATTTGCATCGGCTCCCAACGTTCTGACATTTTGAAGTTGCACCAGTGCTAATATTTGCATTATATCTGCAGCCTCCCATGCGCTCCTTTTACAACCACAGTGCTGTCAGCAATGTGAGACCAGTCCCTCGCTGGACAGGACAGCCACCAAGACCACAGGGTGAGGGAATATCTATGTTACACTTGTGTAGAGATTTTAATTTAATTTTTCAGCTTGACAGTGATCCCAAAACACACTGGCAGTGCAGTAAAAGCATACCTGGATGGAAAAACGCACTGTGAACCACTACCAGTCAGATTGGCATTCTCAGAGCCCGGACCTAAACATTATTGAAGCAGTGTGGGATCATCTTGACAGTGAACAGAACAGAGACCAAAAGGCAGCTGATGGTGACTCAAGAGTTTTGCACAGTACTGTATGATATAATTGTTCTCTGCATGTTTAGGCCCCTACAGCACCCAGCTGGTTGCTAGCTCTGTCCCCCGACGTGGATCGACCCCCATCGCTACAGTCAGACAGGCTTCCACCCAGGCGCCACGCATCATAACCTCCACACAAAAGACAAGTGAGCTCCTGAACTATGGCAGCAGACAAGCCGTCTCCTTCTGAAATGTCCCATTCACATGGATGGTGCTGGTTCTCTCTTTAGATGACATTGGAACCCAGACTGTAGGAGGGCGCACTGACATTGCCAGTGTGGCCAGAAGCAGCCAGTACAAGTATGCGTCAGCAGTGAGGAACCCTCAGCAGGTTGTTGCTGTGCCTGCACCCATGCCTAGACTACAGGTAGTGTTTGCACTGTGATCATTTCTATTTTTAATACTTAGCCAGGACCAAGAAAAAGGTGTGAAACCCAGACAACAAGTTGAAGCATTAAAAATGCAGCACTGAGGGTGCACAATGACTTGCTGTGTAGTTAGTTACTTAGGTTGAAGTTCAATGGCAATCTTATTTTAGATTGTTGCTAAAAATGTAAAGGACAGCTAAGGAAAACAACCCTTCTTATATTTCATTTTGACATGAGTTAACCAGTGATATATGACCTGAAAATGAGAGAGGTCTGTGGGATTGTTTTGTTCTGTGAGTGGGTGTGGGTATCTGCGTGGGTGGTGCTTACAGCTATAATATGTTTAAGACAAAAAATTTAGGCGATTGGCATCTGGATGTCTTCAGGTTGTTGCTGCGCCGGTGATGGAGCCACCAGTACACATTCAAGGCCCAGAGCCGCTTACTGCCTCAGTGCTGGCTGCAGCCCCACTAATGGATCAGAAACAGCTCCTTGGTCTGCCATCACTCAGTTCTGCCTGTTTTGGGTTTTTTTCCCGCAATGCAGATTGAAGCAGCTTGTGTATGTTTGTCTTCATTCCATTGTCTCTGCTGTGACACACAGGGGAGCGACTGTACCCACTGATTCACGCTCTGCATCCAAACCTGGCTGGTAAAATCACTGGGATGTTGCTGGAGATTGACAACTCAGAGCTGCTGCACATGCTGGAGTCGCCCGAGTCCCTGCACGCTAAGGTACATTTATGTTCATGTTTTTCTGTGGGTTGGTTAACAAGCTACACTGTAGACTGTATATAAAGATGGATGATAAGCCACAACTTCCTTCCCCTGTACAACAGTGAAGCGAAAATAGCTCGAAAATAGGTGGTGCTGGTTTGTTCTAGTGACAGATTTTGCACATTGGTGGTGGCAGGATGTCGGAGTCATACCTGTAAACCTTCAGTTTAACGTCTAAACCTCAAGAGGAGAAGCATTTTTTTATTTATTTTTTTTTGTTTGTTTTGGACAGTGCATGCTGAAATGTTAAATACTTAGCCTTTTTCCTGTTGACCAGGACCTGGTATAATGTTGTTAATTGATTAATTGAACTTATAAATGACTGATATAAATTTTGTTTGCCCATCGCTGTCATTATTCCCTTGGAAGCAGTTTGAGCAAAAGGGAAGTAAGGTCCCCTTGTTTAGATCCACATCTTCATCTTCCCCGTGTTACAGTGGTCCCTCGATATAACGCGGTTCACCTTTCGCGGCCTCGCTGTTTCTCAGATTTTTTTTTTTTTTTAACAGCGCATTTTGTTCTGCGTCCTGATTGACTGTAGACCATTGTCAATCTCCAACGTGCCGTGTCTCCTGTACAGTACGGAATGCGTTCAGCTTGTCAAATTTACATAAATCTTCGATCGCTAGCGGTGTGACTGTGAAGTGCTGTACTGTATGTTTGTACGTTTCCTCCCCAACAAACACAACAATGTCGACAAAACGTTTTCAACGTCAAAGGCACCTGCGGTAGCACCCAAAATGGAGAGGAAGATGCTACCATCGCACAAAAAGTTGGACTTCTGGACATGCTAAAGGAACGTAGAAGTTGCCGTATTTTTCCAATCATAAGACGCACCGGATTATAAGGTGCATTAAGTGAAACAAAACAGTCAGATAAGTCAAACTTTACTCAACTCATTCTTCTTGCTTCCTCTACTTCCGTACCATTGATTCATTAATGTTGAATTCTCTGGCAGCTGCTCTATTCCCATGTTCTGGACCTGAAAACAGGGTTTGATCTTTGGTTTCATTCTATAATACTGGACTTATTTTTCTACGAAGGTTTGAACTTTGAGGGTGTTTAAACAAGAGAAAAGTGTAAAAATGTTCATGCCTGTCTGAGAAAAGTGTATAAAGTGTATAGTGAGGGGTTTTACAGCATTAAAACATCTATAATAATTGTAAAAAATAAAGTTGGCTACTTCGCGGATTTCACCTATTGCGGGTTATTTTTTTGAACGTAACTCCTGCGATAAACGAGGGACCACTCTACTGGAAAAAGATTTAATTTAGTTTATGTGCCACACATGGTCCAGTTTGATATCAGATGGAATATTCTCTGGCCACTTTATTAGGTACAGTTTAGTTGTTAAACCAAATATCTAATCAGTCGATCACAGTCATAGGCATTAGAATTTGGGATAAACAACTTGAAAGCATTGGACCATTCTGCCTTATATCAGCAGTTCAGGCTCCTGGTGCTTGTGTAATGGTGTGTGGGGTGTATCCTTGACAAACTTTTGGACCCTTAATACCAACTGAGTATTGTTTAAAAAATGCCTACCTAAGTGACCATGGTGTACTTCTGATGGCTGGTTCCAGCAGATTAATGTGTCATGTCACAAAGCTCAGACGATCTCATATTGGTATCTTGAACCTGTCAATGAGTTCACTGTACTCAAATGGCTTCCACAGTCATGTAGAACACCTTTAGGATGCGAGATAGCACGCAGCCAACAAATCTGCAGCAACTGTGTTAACATGTAAATATGGACCAAAAACTGAGAGGAATTTTTCCAGCACCTTGTTAATTTTATGCTATGAAGAATTGAGGCAGTTCTGAAAGCAAAAGGGGCTCCATCCCAAGAGTAGGAAAGTGTACCAAAAAACAAAGGTGTCCAGTGACTGCATTTCGTTTTCAGGACTATTGCTGTCCAGCAATTATTTTACTGGTTTGTATTTTTCTCCTCTTTATGGAATTTTATTTATTTATTGAAGAGAAGGTTGATACTTGGTAAGCCTTAGAGTTACGGTAAATTGATTTTTATTGCATAAAGAAGATTGCCAAGCAAGACATTTTTGCGTTTCCAGTCTTTGTCCTAATATAAGAGTTTTCTGGCTGTTGCCTGACATTTATCAAAGAGGACTGTTTTTGCAGATTTTCATTTTTTATTTTTAATCTTTCCACTGTTTGGGTCAGGTGGACGAGGCGATTGCAGTCTTGCAGGCTCACCAGGCTAAGGAACATTCTCCTAAGCAGTGAAGAGGCCTTAAAGGTCAGCAACGACGCCTTTTCTGTTTCTCTGCACTAGGGCAGGGCGATATGGCCAAAAATATTTATCACGATATATATTTGAAAATTTGCATAACGATATAACTGACGATATAATTGACGCGAGACAAAATACTTTACAACTCCACAACTTTATTAGTGCAAAAACAAAAAACCCCATCAGTGTATTTTCACTTAAACAAGCAGCTGTTTTTTATGTGCATTAAAGCTATATAAAAATGTAACAGTGCAAATGCAAATTCCTTGCTGACAGTTTAACCAAAAGGCATTTCCAGTGGAAATGGGCCGACATATCCTGAGCATAACCATGTATAATATAACGCCATAACCGCGTCAACGCGACAAATCTCCGTTAGCGAGTTAACGCGGATCGCCCCATGCGTGGGGCTGGACGGCGCTAACGTGTTGACGCCGTGCAGGCCCAGGTTATTTCGGCCCGCTTGCATGTTCTAGCAACAATTGTGCTTTGGTGTGTATCTGACGGACGAAAACCAAACCAGTTCCACACCACTGAAGTTGGGACCATTTT
>VUQG01010675.1:4611-32800 GCA_015106755.1 Etia nguti | reverse complement strand
GCACACATGCAGGCTGGGAAACACAACTGACAGCACGAAGCACTGGGGCTTTACCCCCAGAGAAAGAATGAAAAAGTTTAATATAGCAGAAATATAAATAAATAAATAAATAAATAAACCAAAACTTACTCAGGCTCAGTGAACAAAGAGCTTAATAATTGCCATAAATAATAAAGATTCTGCATTCATAAAACATTTTGACGTAAGAATTATGGACCCCTATTATTATTATTATTATTATTATTTTTATTATTATGCTTCAGTCTCAATATTTGGATTCCCAAATATAAAGGATTTAGATACTTTGGGCCTAAAAATCTGGTGGAAACATTCTTATTTATTTACGAAGTTATCCTAAAAATATTTATTGTATGATGCCAATACTTTCTCTTTTTTTTTTTTGATTTTATAATACACAATCTTAATAACTGGATATTAAGTTATTGAGGGATATTCTTACATGTGTATTTTGTTATGTTGTCATTTATTCTCTCTACATGGGGATGCTCACAGCAGGCGTTATAGTTCCTGTGTAAACACTTTTATCTGCTCATGATGAGACTGTGGTGAATTTCTTTGTTAAAATTTGAGTGCTTAGGAGTTCGGACCAGTGTTGCCAGTTGGGTCATTTTAAATTATACGAACCTCGACCTCCACAATATAGTTTTAAATGCCTAAAGTTGTTGTTGGTCATGCTTTCAACACAGCTGTATTCTATCAGATAATATGAAATATAATAATCTGCTATAATAAATAATCATTACACATGAATTAGTAAACTAGTAAAGGAGCATTTCACCAAATAACAGGGTTCAGCTTTTTATGTCTAAAGCTGTCCTTCACATTTTTTATTACGACTTTTCCTCGTGTGTTTGACAAATGAGAGAAAAAATAAAACAAAGAAACATGAGTATTATCAGGACCAAAGGTTGAGTGAGACCCAAAGCCACCCTTGTTTGGTCTCTTTGGATGAGAAATAAAACCTGCTGGTTTTCTAATCTGTCTCTATTTAATCAGAATTTAAAGATTCTGGTTTTTAATGAGGTTTTCTGACACTGATGCGCACTGTGAGAAACACCAGACAACGGCTAATGTTAAGTGACAATTTCACCTTTATTAACATGGTGAAAAATCATTAGTAAAGGTCAGGGTGACAGGCTGGAGGAGGGCTCGGTGCTCAGGTGGTGCCTGTAAAGAGAGCAACACACTGAGAGAGAGAGACGACAAGGATGTCACTCTGCAGTGAACCACAGCAGATCTCTGTACTTGAGCTGCATATGCACACCGAAAGTGATTGAAAAGCATTTCAATGAGATCCTTTGATTAGCGTCCTGCTTTCATCAGGAATTATTGAAAATAATTATTGTCCCAGTGTTTGTGCTGGAAATGATGAATGCCAGCGTGTCGAGGGATTTAAAGAGAAACTACTTTCTGATTTTAATTGACATAAAATAAAGAAGCCAGTGGACACTTTGCTAATTTATTTCACAAGCTGGCTCCTTGGAGCATTATTTGACTCTCTTCCAACAATAATAGCTGTAATTATGGAATTAATGAAGACCCGAAGAAGCACTATAGCTTTCTTTTTTTTTTGACCTTATAGCTTCAAAGAACACAACGAATTGTGGAAGTGTGAAACATGAGGTTTGAAGGTCAATTTTGATAATATGTTAAGTCTCTCTGATGGCAGCAATACTGTAAAAATGCTCAATTTACTATGTTATACTTGAAAAATAATGGCTGCGAGTGGTGGACAAGTAACGAAATTGTCCGTATTCAAAATAGTGGGATGATTTTCAATGACAGCACGTCATGTTTGATAAAAACTAGTGACAATCTGCTAAAGAACCCCCTTAAAAATGTATATTTGTTACTTTCAGGAGAAACGAATAGACTGAGCGGGATGGAGAGCCTTGTTTTTTTTTGTTGCTTTTTTTCTGGCAGTAGGAAAAACACTAAAAATACTGTGATCTCCATGTGACCCCTCGTGCACCCTGAATCATCAACCCGCCCAGCTTGGAACTCCTAAAAATATACTCCTAGAAGGCAGGTGGATGAATAAAACAGGAGCGAGGGGTCAGAAATTAGAAGTTTCTAAATGATTCACAGTGGAGAAATGCGTGTCATCAGCATCACCATCACGCTCCCACCCATCGTTATCATCTCCTGAATTATCACGCAGAAACGTGGCTCCTGTGGCAGATGTCTGATGCCTCAGAGGTCATGAACTCTGAGCGCAGATGCTGATAGAGGAGTGAAAGCAGCTTTGCCTTTGCCTCGGCTCCTTGAGTGACGTTGATCGTGCAGTAGAGAGACAGTGTCCTCCCTTAGAGACCACACGCATGGATTTTTTCCCCTTTATATTATATGAAACAAAAAGGGAGGGGTGGGGGGGGGATGTTATCTGTAATATCCAGCATCATTATTTGCATTAAGATATAATCTTGTCCTTTTCATAAATGCTGGAGATGTGGTCTTGTGATTATTAAGAAGCTTTAGGCCGTATGCGAGGGGAAAGTTCCTCTTTTTTGAATCCTGGAAGTGGGGGGAGGGTTTAAGCTGAAATTCCCTTTTGCTTCTTTCATAATAAAGTCGCTGCTGTTCAAGGAGAAAGCTGTTTTTTTGTGTGTGTGCTGGAACGCGTAGCTCTCTTTTTTTCTAGTTTACTAAAGAGCGAAAAGTTGAAAGCGTTGCAGGATGTGGGTACAAGATGAGGATGAGGACACTGCGGCTGCAGGTAAGACTCAATAATCTGGCCCCAAAGAGGTGCTGAAGGAGCAAAATAAAAGTTTTCAGCATTTAAAAAGTCACAAAAATAAAATGCTTTTACTCTGCGAGGATGTTCAGCGTGCAGGTTTTCTATGCACATTTATTGTGTTTGATTGTTTATAACAGCTTTTGTTACCAGCTAAAGATAAACCTTCATGCATGGATTGTAAGGCTACTTGCTAATAAATTCTACTATGTAAAATAAAATAAGGCTAAAATTTCACACACCCTGAATCCTCTGTATAATTAACAACAATGCAATTCTTATTATTTGCTATATAATTTCAAAAGAAATGCTCCAAAAGGCCCTGCGCCACAAAACATGGTCATGCAGTCCAGTTTGGTAGCTTTCATTAGAGCAGGCGGGGCCTGGCAGACAGCTATAACCTGCATAACTTTTGATCTCATTGCAACTAAATCCTATTCGACCCCTGCACAGCTGTCATGAAGTCGTACAGAGATGAGGAACACTTTTTCTGCTTTAAAGCTGAGCATTTTTATGTGGGTAGTGGGTTTCTCACACCTCAGTTTTTAAACAGCTTAAACAAAAGACATATGAGGGATTAATCTGTGACTTTTGGAGATGCTTCTGTTTTCCCTCCCTTTTTTTAGCATGACATGTTTTGCTTGGCTTATCCCCCGCTGGTCAAGAGTTAAATGAGAGTTTAGTTAAGTTTAGATTAACAGAAACAACACAGAATAACACGTGTTGTTTAACCTGCACCAAGCAGTGTAGTAGTTGTGGTTTCACAGGTTATGTGCTGCAACAGGAATCCCTATTCTGATCTGACGCTCAACAAAAAAGAGGATTCTTTCTTTGATTTCAACACTGCTGACTCCTTAGTCTGTAGGACAAAGTGAAGTAGCAACGGGAAACTTCAGTGAGTCACAGGCCATGGAAAGCGAAAACCTTTAAAGGTTCCTCATGTGATTTCCACTTCCCGTATTCCTCTCAGAGCACAACAACCTCATGAAGTTTCTCTTCTATTCATTCTGATCTTTGGTCGTCTGCCAGTGTCTTTTTTTCGGGTGCCCATTTCACAAGTGTCATCTTTTTGCCCGCAGACTCGGATGAAGAGTGTGCTTTCTCCTCCGAAGATGAGGAAGACCTTCAGGTACTGCTGTGACTGACACCTTTCACAGGAGGGATCACTGAGCCCTGCTCAGGCGGGTGTACTGCTAGCTTGATGGAAGCAAAAAATTTAACTGACTCTGGTTTAGAAATCTTCCCCGCGTGCCAAGAGCCTGCTATTATAGAGAAAGGATAAAAATGAAATGACACAAAAATTAAGCAAAATTGGCAAATCAAAATGGTCTAAAAAGCGCATAAACGTGATTACGTTGAAACGTAATTTGGCGCCTCAGCTGTCTGATAATGGAATAAAATGTGAATAAAAATCAGCTGCGTCAATTTGCCGTTGCTTGATTGATCTCTTTCTTCCGTTTTGCTTGTTGACATTTGATTGCCAGTGGCACATCCTGGAGAAGCAGAGGGACGAAGCCAATCAGAGGCTGTCGGAGTTGGAGGAAGGTGAGACTCTTCATTTCAAATATCAACGTTGTTTACGTGTTTTTTAAATGACAGGACTGTGGGACAAACAAATGAGGAGCTTTCACACAGAAAATTGTTATGAATGTGTTTGTTTTGTGTGTTTTCTGAATGATTGTATCCTCTTCAGTATGCTTATATGAAGAGCTCATGACTGACCACTGTGCTCTTTATCAGCTTCCAATCAGCTCCTGAAAGAGATCAACGTGCTGGAGATCCAGTTCCAGATAGAGCGCTCCTGCAGGGAGAGTGCTGAGGCGCTGGCTCTAAAAGTATGTCCGTTAACTACTGCACTGTTCTTCCTTTCCTTTCCTTTCCTTTCCTTTCCTTTCCTTTCCTTTCCTTTCCTTTCCTTCAGCACCTGAATCATCAGATCTCTCATTCTTTGATCTGGTTTCTCCCCAGGTGACCAAAGAGAACAAAGTCCTGAAGAGGAAGAGCCAGATGTTGATGCCGCTCATCGCTGAACTACCTGAAAACCTGGCTGATATGACCTTTGACCCTCAGAGTGACCCCGCGGTTAACGGTGATGAGGTGGACGGTGATGAGGTGGATGGTGCCGGAGGGAGCAGCAGCGAGGAGATGCTGCTGCTTGAGAGTCAAGCCAAGATCACAGGTTAGCTGGCACTACCCATGATATGAAAAGAGCTATTTTAAAATTAGAAAGAGAAAAAATCATTTTTGTTTTTTTCGTTCCTGTCATCTGTGTCAGAGCTGCAGGCGTCTGTGGACGGTCTGCTGGCTGAGAAGCTTAAACTGGAGCAACAAGTGGAGGATCTGACCAGCGAGCAGGCGCAGCTAAGAGAGCAGGTAATGCAGGCAGTGTTTTTATATTTGTGGAGTCTGAGTGCTTAAAGCAGGGGTAGGGAACTCCAGTCCTCAAGGGCCGGTGTCCTGCAGGTTTTAGATATCACACTGGGTCAACACACCTAAATCAAATGACTAGTTCATTACCAGGCCTCTGGAGAACTTCAAGACATGTTGAGGAGGTAATTTAGCCATTTAAATCAGCTGTGTTGGATCAAGGACACATCTAAAACCTGCAGGACACTGGCCCTCGAGGCCTGGAGTTCCCCCACTCCTGGGTTAAAGGATCCTACCAAACACATTATGTAAAGATGCCTTAAAGCTACATTCTTTCTAATGACCAGCAGGGGCCGACTCCTCTAGCTTTAAAATGAAATGTAATGGAATTAATGGGGAAATGGCCCGTGGCTCCCTTGAGCCTGACCCCAAGTAAACACTTTTTCTGTTCACTTTATGGTCTCAATCATTTGTTTAAAGTCTTATTGAAAAATACATGTTGTCTATTTAGCAAATTATGGTTTCAATTAGTGTTCAGAAGGACAATAAACAGCCTTTTATAGCACCTGTTGTGGCCGTTGCAATCTGCTGGTGCGAGCTTGTCGTGCACTTTTTTGATTTTTATGTCCTGGTGCTGGAGGCGTGGCTGGGTTGAAGACACGATTGTGACAGTTTTTACCACCATCTCAGTAATACATCAGCGCAGAAGCTGAAAGATGATTCAGAGGGAGATGTTGAAACAGTCTGAATCGGATTCTCTGGAGAAAACTTTTAAAAAAGGTTTCCATGGCGCTATAACAAGTGGTGACACCTGCTGTCTGGGGCTGTCTCAGCACCAGTATAAACTGTTGGTCAGATTCACCCTCGCTCATCAAGTCCAGTTTCAAAAAGCTGAAATCTCATCTCAGTGCTTTAAAACAAGACTTTGCAAACCAGTGAGTGACATCCATCTTTCATGTACAGTCAATGGGACTGGCTGCTTATACAGTCACATTCTGGGGATATCATGGGGGGGGGAACAAAAACCCAAATGTAAATCATCAAACCATAAGACTATAACATGTCTTAAAGTTGAAGTTTGTGTGTGTGTGTGTAGCTTGCTCTGGAGGTTGCAGAGAAGGAGGCCATTCTGAGGAAAATGAACAAACAAAACAAGACTGTAAATAAACTCAAACGAGGTAAGTCCTGATTAGATGAGACTGTGGTCTGAAGATTACTTTCATTATTGATTCACTTAAAAAAAATCCTTCCATGAATCAGGAGAGTTGAGATGATTCATTTTTGTGTTTCATAAATTTTTCAGTGTAACAACAGTCCAGCTTTTGAGTGCATTTAAAGGAGCATTTCACTGAAATTACACACAAACCAAAAAACGCACACACACACACACACACACACACACACACACACACACACACACACACACACACACACTATATATATAGACTGATATATCCGAGCAGTATTTGGTACATTCTGTATTTTTGATTCATAAATAACATTCACCCGAAACCATTATGCAACCAGGAGTCTGCTTGTAAATCAGAAGCGTCATAAATTCGTCATTAATATTTGTTTCGTGTGTCTCCCCCTCCCCCTCGTGTGCACACCCAGTGTCCCAGCTTGTCACCGATGAGTTCACAGAAATGTCTCAGAAGCTGGAGCTGGAGCAGGGCCTCCGGCAACACGCTGAAGTCTTAGCCACCCAGGTGCGAGCGCATGCGTGTGCATGTATGTGTGTGTGTTTTCAGCACTGCACAAAACATTTTGTCATATATTCACACCTATATATACTGAGGGTGACAGGTCGTGCCACAGGAACGGGACAAGGAGTGTTAGCGCTGACCTTCGGGCGGGTGTGGGGAACGGACGGACACTCCAGTGAAAGGGGAGGGACAGAGATGCGCACACGCACACAGACACACAGACACACACACATTTCTGCTGTCGTACGGCAGCTGATGTGGCGGGACAGCACAAGAGGTCTCCACTCTTCGTTTCTCACACCGACGACACTTTGGTCAAATGTGCGTCGTCTCTATGAAGAGACAAGACAAAAGCGCACACGCACTTGTACACATTGACGAAAAACATCAATTCACTTAAAAAACACACACACATACCCAAACAGAATACACACAAACACACACACACACACACCACAGTTGTTGCAGTCCCAGCTGCTCCCATAATGAAGGGCTTTTCTTTCCAAAAAAAAAAAGCTGTCTCTCTTCCCATTTAGCCCCTCCCTGTGCCATAATTAGTGGTCATCACTGCCGCCGAAGGAGAATAGTGGTCTTTAAGCACAACCTGTCTTCGCCTGACACCTTTATGTTTTGCCGAGCATATAGCAATTGTCGCTTTTGTGCGCAGCCTCCTCCATTTACTGGACAGGCGCACAATGGGCTTCCTCACAGGGGTCCTTACCTGTGAAAAGGACCCCCGACTCTCCACACAATTCAGCCCCTTTACTCTCAATTCATGGTAAAAGACCCCCCTGCGCTGAATGCCTCTTGTGTGCACCACTATTTGTCTGTTTTCATGTGTTTTGAAAACAACAACCATTCACACCTCTCCTCTGTGATGCACGGTGGTATAATGATGCGGGGGCCTCAAACAGGAAACGATTTGGAGCTTTTTTTCTTTTTTTTTTTTTCTGTGTGTGCTTCTTTGTTCCTTTGTGTTGCAGTGTGTGTGCTCGGGGTGCGTGTGTTTGTATGTATGAAATAATTGTGCTAATTGCTGTGTGAAAATTGCTCTCTGCTAAAGGGAGCCCACAGATTGGAGCGGTGTAATTTGCAGCGCGGATCCTCGTGTTGCATGCTCCGACACGGAGCTGCTGCTTCAGTTTGTCCCGATAGTAAAAACACAGAAATGAAAACCTCATTTTTTCACACTTCCTGTTCTCTGATCACGGACCTGCCCTCAAAAAAAATCTAGAAAATTTATCAGAGAGACGCCCATTATAAGCAGAGTGCACCGAGGTCGCGTCCCTTGTATTGTTTTGGGGGGAATTAAAGGGTTTTAGGGGCAGTTACACACAAAATAACACGTAGCAGGCTTTCTTAGCTGATTTTATTTTGGATCTGGGTGTTTGTGTCATTTAAATTAACCATCACCACAACACAAGACCATCTTTAAGGTTATAATTATCTCTGTCAGGACACTTCTTTAGGTGTGGTCAGCTTTTTTTTCTTTTTTACCAGTTGGTCACTTACAGTGTTTTGGTTGGGGAACACATTACAAGATACAATATGTGGACAAAAGTCATGTGCCACCTACAGATTACATCAACAGCAGCTGCTCAGCTGTGGACACCCATGACAGGAAACTCCTGGTGCACAGTTTTTGTGCTGATGTTAATGCAGTAGAAGGTTTGGTGCTCTGCAATTATTGAGTCAGCAAAGCTTTGGTAACTTTTACAGGTTGTGACCTCAGCACTCTTTGACCGCGCCCTGTAACTTTACGTGGTTTGATCCTTTTGCAGCTGAGTTGCCGTGCTTTCTAAATATTTCCACTTTGCAAAAAGTTTTATGTAGGAGGGAGGAAATGTAACAAACCGACCTGTTGCAGCTTCCTGCATCCTATTACGACACTTGCATCCAGTGCACTCTATGGAACAACTCATTCCTTGTTGTGGAAAGTAAAATCACAGTAATTTAGTCATCATTAAAATGTGTTCAGAATTTGCAAATTGATGAGGATTCAGCTCATAAATCATGACAAACTGCTCTCTCCTACATAAGCTGTCTTTAAAGTACTGTTATCGGTATTGGTATCAGCAATCCTGGCTTTGTACTTGGTATCAGATCAATAGTAACATTTGTAGTATTGCGAAGCCCTATCATTCTGCACTACTATTGGTTGCGCATGTGCATTACTTCTCTTAACCACTTATCCAAGTTAGGGGTCGAGGAGCTTGAGGAACACAGGTCCCCAGCGCACCCTGGACAGGCCGCTGGTTTGTCACATGGTCAACACAAGAGACACACCTGCAGCCAATTTACAATCACCAGCATTGACCTAACGCTCATATTGTTGAACACGGGAGGAAACCAGAATACCCAATGGAAACTCAGGCACATGGAAAATGTTTGAATACACAAAAGCCGCCAGCCATTCAGAAGGTTCAAACCAAGAAGCTTCTTGCTGTGAGACAACAGTGCTAACCACTGCACCGCTGTGCCTCCCTTATGTGTTCAAATACTAATCCGATCTGATCGAACCAAGCATTTTACCTATATAACTGGGTGCACAACTACCACAATATTAACACATGTCACAAACGCCTGTGCAAAAGAGCAAAAGGTTTGTTTAGAGCACTCTGCTGATTGAGGAGATCTACACAGCAATGATTAAGCACAGCTGGTGTATTCATTTTTCAGAGCAGAGAAGAAAGAAGCACATTTTCCAAATGATTCAAGGCAAAGTCTGACATTTTTTTGTCATAATGCGAGAACAATGATGCTTTGTCTCACAGCAAAATAACCCCGTTCGCATTGCCGCTACTCTTCAGTGAAGCCGATGAGTAATACGTAACAAAGCTTCCAAGTCATTGTTCAGTCAAACACTGGTTTGACAACCACCTGCTGGGAGACAATCAGCAACCAGTCCTTTAGATCTCACTTCATCTTTCCTCTAATTATGGTTCATTGTCAGTGATGAATTTCTTTTCCATTTTCTTAGAAACAAAGAATCCAAAGATGTGTTGAAATTGTCAAAGCTCGATTTGTTTCAACCCCCCCATCAGATGATCCTGGAGCAGAAGGTGGCCCAGACCTCAGAGACAGACCTGAAAATGCAGGTGCAGCTGGAGCAGGCGCTGCAACAGATATCCCAAATCAGCACAGTTCTGTGTGACATACAACTCTACTACCAGGACCGGGTGGGTAAATGTGATGACTGAGAGGGTCACGATACTAGAACATAGTGGAAATAACTGATGTCTTCATCATGCCTCTGCTCTCCTGTGATCAGTTAAAACAGAGCCAGAGTGCTGTGGAGGAGAGCACTGCCCTCTCTGAGCTGCAGAACCTGAGAGAGCAGCTGGAGAAGAGCGAGGAGGAAAGGAAGACTTTAGAAACTCAGCTATCTGATGCTAAAAGCTTGGTCACCCAGCTCCAGGAAGAAGGTAGTCCCTTGTACCTGAAGATATGACCTTATCTAATCATAACCCCCCAAAAAACAAAAACAAAAAAACTGTACATGACGTGGAATACATTTTATAAAAGTCTTCTGATGTTTTAGAAATATTCTGGGTCTATTGAAGCAGTGATTGGAGGTCATCACCTTCAAACGGATGTGCAACCAGTGATTCGCTTCCAGCGTGCCCCCGTGCCTCATCAGTTTGAGCACCGGTGCATTACAGAGACTTTTAAGTTTCATATCAGCTTAATTTATTTCCCATTCTCTATTTTCTTTCTTTGTAGTGAAACAGTTACAAGAGACACCCAACAGCGATGATAAAAGTGATGAACCAGGAGAGAAAGCCATTCCTTCCCCAGTTTCACTGCCTCCTCTCCCTCCTCCGCCTCCACCGCCTCCTCCGCCTCCTCCGCCTCCCACTACTGTTATCAAGTAAGAAAAACTAAAGCCATAGCTTTGTCTAACACTAAGAATACAAGTCTAAATTTCACAGGATGGTTTCAGATATTGAATGCACATCAGCTGTGTTAAGTTGGTTGTGATTATGCCGGTGAGGATGATGTTTTAATATTAAATGTCCATATGTAAAACTCAATAGTCGACTGATTTCAGAGACTTAATCCTTTTCTCTGCCTCCCGCTAGCTTTCATGATTTCCTGAAGAGCAGGAAGAAAGATGGAGCCACCGCTGCTGATCTAAACAGTACGTCTAACAACATGCAACCTAATCTTTAGCATAAAGCACTGAGATTTGACAGGGACTCTGCTTTAATCTTAGATTATCGATGAGATCCCTCATCTTGATCTGATATATTTCCTGTGTTCCTGGAAAACATCATAGTTTTTGACACAGTAATTCTACAGCATCTCGTCTTTGCATCATACATTTGATGGAACAAACATACAAAACACCCAAATATACACAGATCATGTGTAACATTATGAACACTGACAGTGAAGTAAATAACACTGATTATCTCTTCATCAGGGCACCTGTTAGTAGGTGGGATATATTAGGGAGCAACTGAACATTTTGTCCTGAAAGTTGAGGCTAGAAGCAGGAAAAATGGGCAAGCATAAGGATTTGAGTGATTTTGACTCACTGTGATGGCTAGATGACTGGGTCATAACATCTCTAAAATTGCAGCTCTTGTGGGGTGTTCCCAGTCTGCCAAGGATGGAACAGCAGTGATGCGGTGACAGGCTCATGGATGGCCAAGGCTCACTGATTCACATTGAGTGAAGGCTGACCCGTGTGGTCTAAACAGATGAGCTACTGTAGCTCAAATTGCTGAAAAAGTTCATGCTGGTTCTGATAGAAAGGTGTCAGAACACACAGAGCATCACAATTTGTTGAATATGGTCTTCAAAGCCACAGACCAGTCAGGGTGTCCATGCTGACCCATGCCCACTGCTGAAAGTGCCAACAATGGGCACGTGAGCATCAGAACTGGAGCATGGAGCAATGAAAGAAACTGGCCTGATTTGATAAATCACATTTTCTTTCACATCACATGGTTGGCCAGTTGTGTGCATCACTTACCTGGGGAACACCAGGCACCAGGATGCACTATGCGAAGAAAGCAAGTCGGCAGAGGCAGTGTGATGCACTGGGCAATGTTATACTGGAAGATCTTAGGTCCTGCCTTCCATGTTACTTTGAAATGTAATAATAATAATAATAATGTATACTTTATGTACCACCTACCTAAGCATTGTTGGAGACCATGTTCAACCTTTCATGTAAACAGTACTCCCTGATGGCTGTGGCCACTTTCAGCAAGATAATCTTTCCTGCCACAAAGCAAAAATGGTTCAGGAATGGTTTGAGGAACACAACAACGAGTTTGAGGTGTTGACTTGGCCTCCAAATTCCTTAGATCTCAATCCAATCGGGCATCTGTGGGATGTGCTGGACAAACAAGTCTATGGGGGCCTCACCTCGCATCTTACAGGACTTGTAAGATCTGTTGCCAACACAGCGGAGTCCCTGCCTTGATGGGTCAGGACTGTTTTGGCATCAAAAGGAGAATATTAGGCAGGCGGTCATAATGCTATACCTAATTAGTGGAAGTTGTCAAAATAGGAACAATACACTACTCTGATTTCAAAGAACTGTCCTAAAAGACTAAGAAAGCAATCTCAGCACCAATTATTCATTTTCTTTACTTAAGAAGCAGCTCCCTTGTTGGACATGAAGTCAAGAGCGGTGGATGAAATGATGGAGAGAATAAAGAAAGGCATCGTCCTGAGGCCTATGAAGAGAATACAGGTAGAAAAACCCCACTGTGAATTGACATTTGATGTTTCAGTGTTTTCCAAAGAAACTGATAAAAAAGCATAACCTACAGAAATAAATATAAACTCTGTCTCATAACTACCTTCTAACTTCTTCTTCCCACAGGAGGACGACAGTTCCTGGAAGGTCAGTTATCCCGCTGTTGTTCATTTTCTGTTATAAAACAGCTGTGATCTGTGTCAGTGACAGATTTTTATTCAATCCACAATTTTCTTACAGGACCAGAAAAGTGACAACAGAAAGTCAGCCATCCTGGAGCTGAAAGGAATGCTGGTAATAACTATAAAATCAAATTTCACTGCGGGCTGAAAGTCACATCCGTGTTGCAAAAGAAAAAAACCAACCTTACAGCCGTGAGCGATGCATGGCAGCTTGAACTGCTGTGTTTGATCCATCTTTAACTATTTAATGCATCAGGACAACATGAAGCGTCAGCACCTCCGCAGAGTGCCATCCAGGAGGGGAACTGGCCGAAATGTGGGCGAAGCAGAGCTCCTGATGGTGCTCCAGAGGAGGAGGAGAGCAATGGGAGACAATCAGGAACCACCACCCTCAAATCAACCACAGGGTATGCTGACAAGCATGGTGTTTTCTTAACCATATACTATGCCTTCACAGTGTGATTCTGGCAAATTTTGACAAACAACAAAAAACAAATTCATTTAGAATGTATAAATGGCGTCTGCCATTAACTAAATTAATGATTAATGCTTAATTAATACTTCAAAGAGCAGAGGGTGATTTTTTTTTTGTAGGTTTTACAACACTGTTTTTTTTTTAAAAAAGCCTCTATTATAACACAGTATCAGGTCTTGTTTTACCTAAAACATGAAAACATAGCGGCCAAAACGAATACTGGGATTTCTGCATGTGTTCCCACACTCAGCAAAATGACAGCGCAGGTGCCTTTATACTCTAATGACCCTCTAGAAGTCTTTAATCAGCTTAAATTACAATTAGATAACAATAAATTGATTCTAATTTGTTTATTATTAGATTATTTTCTTAGATTATTTGTGCTTTCAGGTGCAAAGCACGAACAGATGAATGCACTTTTCTAGCCTTACAGACCACTCAAAGCTCTTTTAACTGCAAGTCACACTTTAACTGTGTGTACTTTATTCTGTACACTTGAGGCTCTTTTTTTACCTCACATCCATAACCAGTTTAGATCGTCATTTAACCCAGCAAGTCTTTGGAGTGTGGGAGGAAGCCTTATTCTCCAGAGAAAACCTGCTTCAGGTACTCTGGAATGGGTTTAACATGCAAGCTCCACACAGAAAAGCCCGACCAAGGATTCAACACAGGAGTCTTCTTGCTGTGAGGCGACAGTGCTAACCACTCCACCACCATGCCACCAGTTTTGATTGTATGTCTGTGCCAAGGCACTATCTCTCAAGGCACCATCTGACTTCTGTGTGTCCTCTGTTGCTTATGTGCACCACATATAACATCTATGCCGGGGATTTCAAACATAAGGCTGGAGGGGGGGGGGGGCATACTAGACCAGCCAAAGACTCCAATCTGGATTTTGCTCTGGAAAATACAAAGTGGGACAAAAATTTTAGATTTTTAACTGTAAGTTCACAGAAATATGATTTTTTAAAGTGGGTTCAACAGTAAGGGTTAAGTGGACCAGTCTTGGTGTTGTTGTTTGTTTATTGTGTCTGTTGTATACAAACAGTCTGACATATGACATATTTGTTTCCCTGCTCGATGAGGCCATTTTAATTTGCCTTCCACATGTCCCACTCTCATATCTCATAAATGCTGTCAGATTTGGCACAAACATTCACTTTGACTCAAAGATGAACTGAGTAGAACTCGGTGGTGGAAGCTCAGCGTTACTCTGACCTCACAAAACAGCTTTTGACTTTACATGGAGACTTCATTTACCAACTAAACAAAATTTCACAGAAATGTCTGATAGTGTAGAATGATGGAGATATTACCATTTATATCAACCTGCTCTCATCTCAGGACATTGGATGCTGCCGTTTTGTCCGAAGCTGATGTTGTCAGAGAGATGCGCACAAAGTGCTAGCGCCTAAACTACTGGACGCCATGAGCAGTGGGTTCTGTTTGATAGGTCAAGACATGCGAGGAAGTAGAGATGACAGTGATGCAGATCATCAGTTTGTCAGTGAGCCATTTCTTACCATCTGTTTAGGTTTGCTTTCACTTGCTGTTTATCTTAGAATTGCATTTGAAATATACCCATTAAATCATAAACCCTGCACACGGAAAAATAATGTATGCAGTGTGTTCAATGCACATCAAAGAATAACACACCCACTGCATTTAAATGTTCTGTGCATAAATGACAAGCTGGGAGTGACATTTGTCTCATGATTGCTGTGGGTGGCGTCTTGGCACCAAGACCTAAGGACACCTTTGCGCTTGTCTTCGTGTCGCCAGCGGCTTATGACAAAACTAAAAAGGTCAAAAGTCAACTTCACTGTGGCTACATTTCACATGTGGTAGGGTGCTGAATTGGTGATGCTGATTGGATGTAAAGATCTTCTGTGCTGCTGGGTTGAAGATGTATGTTAGCTATCCCTGCTTTAGTATTTATGGCTCTGTAGGTGCACATATTTGAAACATGATTATAACTTAGTCGTCCAAAAATAAATACATGTGACACCTTTCATTGAGGTCAAAGTGTTAGCGCAAATAGCACATGAGTCTAGGACAGATGTGAGTGGTCGGTGGTGGCTTACAACCAGGAGGTTTGACTAGTTACAAATACGAATTGCCTACCAGGATGTAACCAGGACATATGCTTTTAGATTTTTTTTGTTAGTTTAAAAAAAAGAGAAATTCTAGATGCATGCTCTTAGTATTTGTTTGCATTAATACTTTTAGTGCCCTTCATCCACTTATTTTTTAAAAAAGGAAAGCAGTTATGAAAATTCACTGTTAAAAGGGAAAGCTACAGAAACAAAAGGGAGAAATAACTGGATCCCTTTCAGGCCGAGAGCCATTTCACTCTCTCTGACTTACCTATATTTCCTAATCAGAGAAAACCTCTCTATTCTCTACCTGCTTTCAGTTTTTTTTTAGCCCACCCCTTAGCTCCCATTTTCAGACTCGTGCCTTAAATGAATATGCGGTGATCTCTGTGCAGATGTCCAACCAGGTTTGCCGTGTGTTCCAGCGGCGGGCGACGCTCCCTGGGCAGGTGAGAGCGGCAGCGCCCCTGTGCTCCGGAGGCTTAAGCAGAACCGAGAGAAGAGAGACTCTCGCATCAGAGCATCAGCACTGTTCATCAGTCACCAAGCCTGACAGCTGTGAGAGGAGGACATGCCAGTTGCTATTATTATTATTGTTATTATTATTATTATGATTTTGTAGGTTTATATAACAATAAACTAAAGATGATTGAGCAAACTAAGCATGTTTGACTTTAAAAGAATCCATTATATCTTTACATCTTTGCACCGACTCAGTATATAAATGCACTGCCTCTTTGGTGTCTTACAACAAACCAGCACTGCCTGACTTGTCTTGAAAATTTTAAATAAAAACTTTAGCTGTCAGCTCTCTATCCGACAGCTGTTCCTGGTGTTTGTTTTATCCTCCTGAGCGAATCCGAGGGTCAGGATTATATCGTAAACGAACATTAAATCTTGCATTTTCCCGCTACAGAAAAACAAAGAAAAGCATTTTTCAAATGGCGTTTAACCCAGGTCTGTAAAAACCTTGTTGCATGTCAAAGGAAATGGCACTCTTTCAGCCGTATTTAATAGCCAGCGTCATCCCTTTCAGGAGCTGGGATTTCAGCTGATCTAAGTGCAGAAAATAGATGAAAAATAGCCCGAGCCATTAAAGAAAACACTTGCGTGAATGCGACTGCCCGCTCCTCTCCCAAGGTGTCTGTCTCTTAAAGCTCGATCCAGCAGAAGAATAGTGGCTGCCATTCATTTGGACACATTAAAGCTGTCGCACCGAGAGCCCAGAGGTGCTGTTGAGATAAGAGCCTCGGGTGATCTGTGGGTGTCCCCCCTGAAAGTTTCTTTAAAATGTAGCAGGCTGCCTTTTGTTTTCTCACCTCCACACAGGTACTGCATATATATGTGCGCATGCATGCATGCATGAATGAATGCATGCACCTTCACACTGTGCTACCTGCCTCCCTGTCTATCTGCGTTTGTTAAAAGCGTTTGAAAAGAGGATGAAATTACTCCCACCTTTGACTCACACTGTTTCACATTATATATTTACTTTATTTAGCTCTTTACCAGAAGGTCTGCCTTTTCACTCTTAATCATGCATTTTTTATTGGTTTATACCTTAGTCTCAGAGGTGTCAGGCTTTGAGACATAGTGTGTACTCACGTCTTTCTAGCTGTTGAATCCATGCACACAAAAGCTCGTGTCTGAGAGGGAGAGAAAGAGACGGAGCCCTCTGAAAAGGATCCTATAGATACTGATGATATTAAAGATGTGTCACTGACTCACACTGAGGTGAGATACAAATAGTGTAAATTCATTTTCCTCTTAATGCGTTTTTCTTTAACTCTAAATGCACACTGATTTCCTTGCAATGAGCTCTAATCGTGGCTGCTATTAAAGCCACTTCTAAGTCTACGTATACTGAATCAAATTTAACTGAGTCAGTGGCCCATTCTTCAGAAACGAACGCAGAGATCTGTTCTTCTTGGTTAAAACTAATTTTTGTATTCATCAGCGTCCTACAGGGAAGGCTGAAAAACTGCTATAAGCTGCAGAATAAAAGAATTACACAGATATTGTTGTTCTAAAGTATATATAGTGTGGTTACTTGGGGACCAGGAGAAATGAGGCTTGATGTCCTACTGCTGCTGATGTCTGTGGTTTGTATATTTAATGAACGGTGGAAATACTTGGAGCACACATTTTCCTCACTTTTTCTTACAGATTTCCCGCCATCATGAGCTATAGTAGGAAATATTTTGACTTCATAAGGACACATTTGGTCTTACAGCTGTGGAAGCCTGAAACTGCCATAATTAAACATGAATAAATCAAAAACTAAATAAAGAAGTAAAGAAGACCCAGTAAATAAATCTGCTGCTATTAAAAGCCTCAAAAATATAAAAATGATAAAATCTAAGTTTTAAATAAATTAATACAGCTGAAAACTAAATGTTAATGTCAGTGATAGGTGAATTAACACTAATTCTGAGATTCTATCCCAGCTGTCACGGGGTGACAGAAGGGGTTGCTGGTCTGCAGCATGACCAACAATCATGTACATTCACACTTATTCTTAATTTAGAGTCACCAGTTAACCTGACATACATGTCTATGGACTGTGGGAGGAAGCCCATGCAGGTACAGAGCATCCAAACTCCACACAGCTGGCTGGCAGGTTTGAACCACTGTACACTCTTGCTGTGAGGCTGTAGTGCTAACCACTGCACCGCTGTAATGGTGGAATATAAACATCCATATTTCATTTTTTGGCGCATTTAATGGCATGTTTGTTTGTTTTTGACAATGCCAGTACAGTTTATCACGATTTTGACCTTTATTAAATAGTTGATCTAGTAATTCTTATTTAGAAAGAAATCATTTTTGACTTGATTTCTTCAAAATTGACTTGAACATTTTTGCAAAAATTTTGACTTATTGTATTTTCTTTCACATTTTTTTTGTGTCACAAATAGATTTACATATTGAAATTTAACATATTATCATAAAAATATATATCTATGCATTACCATCATACTCACACTAAAGCCAATTTAGAATCACCAATTAGCCTAACATGTCTTTGGATGTTTGGAGGAGGGTACCCGGAGAATACCCCGACAGAGACAGAGAGTCCCCAGCCTTTATATTTTTTTTAATGATTAACTCAGAAAACATTATTCCTCTGGCGTTGCATTACTCCTCCCACCACAGGTGGGGCTGTAACCAAACAAGTCTGTCCTTCCGGGCTCTGAGGCCTATCTTTACTGCTCTCCTCAGCTCGTACTGAAACACCAGGGGGAGGAACTTTGACCAGCGCTAGTTAGCTACCAGCTAGCTGCTCTCTCTATTATTTTCTTATTTTTGTGTGCTGTTGCATATGCAGAGCAATGTGGTTTATTTATTTACTGAGCTGGCTGTCGTTGCTCATCCAGATATCCTTCGTTACGTTAGCAATAGGTAAGTGCTTGCTGAAATCCCCCTGCAGCTGTTAGCCTAGTTAGCTCATATTTGCCTGCTAATGCTAGCGGATCAAGTCAGCAGATTAAGGTGCGCCAGCAAGTGATAACTGAGCTCCGCTTTGCCAACAGCTACCGACTACAAAATCAGTAATAAAATATGCATATAAGCCGTGTTAGTGAATGAAGCCGAGTGCTGAAAGCTACCTACTGGCGTCTGGGCTAGTTAGCTTTAAAGGACAGGAAGTTAAGAGGACGAGCATGACTTTTTATTAAATTTTTGTTTAAATATCATTAAATATTTTATAATGAGTAACTTTTCAATGTAAACAGACAATCTTTATTAGGTTAATGTTCAAATTTTCTAATTTCAAAGTGGTTTTCTTGGGCCAGTAGAATCACTTTCTCTTTGTCTTCAACTCCTCCTCCTAATCGATTCCTACTGATCAGCCGATTCAGCAACACAGAGCTCGGCCTCTGTGGTTAATCTGCAGTTAAGACCGAGTCCAACTGCAGAATTCATGCTAATCTAACATGAAGGGTTCAAATTACGCTCATGGATTCCTGTTTACATCAGAGAGGAGCAGCCTACATGTCACGAAACCTTTAATGAAGGCTTGGCCCAAAGCCAGAGGTCCGTCCACGTTTACAGACTTTTACCTGGCCACGTAACACCTACTGCTCAGTCATGTGACCCGAATATAATACTGTCAGCAGATGAGCAAATAAAATAAAAAGCATATAAAACCTGCAGACAATTTTCCCGAGATCAAACCGATTGATTAGTGTTTGAGTAAAACTGCTATTGTGATAATTTGGTATTGTTTGGTTGCTTTCACAGAGATTACAGAATTCTAACTTGAAATTTTAAGTTTTCTCCGGGTACTCCAGCTCTCTTGCACAGCCCAAACACATCCATTAGGTTAATTGGTGATTGTAAAGTGGGCATAGGTGTGGGTGGTTGCCTGTCTCTCTGGGTTAGCCTTTGCGATGGGCGTAAGGCAGAAAGATTTGTTCACTCAGGTGATAAATCAAGTGATAAAGAAGGCAAAAAACATTATTAACCTGACCATGTTTTGTCATCTGCGTTCAGGAAGTTGCTCTTGGGTCATCACTACCTTGTATCCCAGCGTGGAACAATTGTGTGTGCAAGCTGCAAACACATGGCCTTCCACACACAAAGCCATTACTCATAACTCAAATCCTTGTTCTGATTAATGGCGCATAACTTCTATTTTTTTAAAAAAATCGTACTTTAGCCGTTAGTGATTATAGAAAGCTGTTATATTTAGTGAAAGAGGTACAGACATGTTTTATGTCTTAGCTTCTCCCTCACTGGTAGTATTCAGAAGCTGCTTTGTAACATTGCAACCATATTGTGCTGCATTTCTTTGAAGATGCAGATGTTTCGTAGCACTTTTTAAGACTACAACACTAAGGGTTCCATATTTGAATCAGACGGTATTGTTATGATCAGGGTTTTTTAAGTAAATCCACCGAGCAGCATTCAGTACATTTAATGTCTCTTTTTTCAGTGCGGCAGGCTTTCCTTCGCCTTCGTTGCCCCTCCCTTCGGTTCACACGTATTGACCAGTCTGATCAATTTCCTGCCAGTGTTTGGCCTTCCTTCCACATGAGCTCAGTAACTCTGGGTCGAGTCAGTGTTGCTCAAATGAACCTACATTATTTGGTCCGTCTTTGTTGCTCTGCCTCGGCTGTTCACAGGAGCTAGGTATCGAAAGTCGATAAAGCCTTTGCAACAAATATAGAAAACTGTCACATAATCAAAGTTTGCCTTGAGTAAATTTTAGTTGCTCCGGTGTTGAATCTTTTCCTTGTGGTTCCAAAACTTAAACTATACCTCCTGCTTTACTTAAATTTGTATGTATTTATTTTATTTCTTTATTTTTTTAAGCAGAAAGATTTACAGCAAAACCGACAGAACAAATTTAGCAGTTTTCTTCTTTGGTTGCTCATCACCTTTCATCTTCTCCCAGCTGCTGGCCTCTACTACCTGGCTGAACTAATAGAAGAGTACACAGTAGCCACCAGCCGAATAATAAAGTACATGATACTGGTGAGTATTTGGGTATGACATAATGATGAGATTGTCTCTAGGTAATTGTTTTAATGATATGCTGTACATGCAGGTCAACAGTGGTTTTTACAGTTTGTGTGGATGTGTCCAGTTCTCCACAGGGGTGCTGGTATGCCTCTATATGTTTGAAGGCTTTCCAATGTTGATGGTGGGAGTCGGCCTCTTCACAAACCTGGTTTATTTCGGCCTCCTGCAGACCTTCCCCTACATACTTCTGAGCTCCCCAAACTTCATCCTCTCCTGTGGTAAGTGTGACACGCATTTGCCTTGAATTATTTGGTAAAACTGAGCAAATACAATCTGAATGGAGGAAAAAAGTTAATAAAACAATAAGGATGCTATCTCCTATTAACACTGATCAGCCACAACTGCCCTAACTGTGTTTTATTGATCATGTCATTACCAACCAATATTACACTGGAAAGCCTTGAGTGCTGGGAGTGGCCTCCACTGGCAGGATAAAGTGGTTCACTGCACTCGGGCGGGGGCAAAAAACCTAAAGAACAGCTCAAGGTGTTGTTCACAGGGTTGCACTATAAAACCAGATTAATGGCTTTGCGAGCTGTGTCAAGCTTAAAGGCAAGGTTTTCTGTGTCACAAAAGTGGCTCTCTTTTTCTTGGCTAAATCACCATGGTAACTCATGCCTAATACCAATTCTTGGTTGAGGCAAGATCATGTTCTATTTAAGATTAACAATCACCTGGAAACTCCGCATTTTCACTGATTCTTTAATTTAGAGGTTGTTTTAAATGCATTAAAGATTCTCTATATAATTTAAATATGTAAATTGTTAAGCTGTAGTTTACTAAAACTGCTAGATGAAGCATAAACTGTGCATTGCAATGTCACTGGAATGTGCATTTATTAATTTGGTGATGCAGAAAATGTGTAAATGTTGTTGTGCTTGATTTGAATCTGCTGCCAAGTCTCTTTTACTCTACATGAACTGCAGCTACTCGAACAGAGAACACGCATCAAGAATATGTGCTCAGTCAAATTAATGTTGCTTTGATCTGCTGAAAAGCTTAAGTCTATTTCTCCTTTATTAGGCATTGGGACAGTACCATTTAATGGTTTAATGTAATCATTTTAAGGTTTCAGAGCTCTAATGTGCAGCCATCACCTTAGAAAATAAGCACTGAGCACACTTAACCTCCCAGGACCTGGCGTCCACATATGTGGACATCACATTTTGGGTTGTCTAGACCAAAATACAAAATTTTGCTCTACAAGGGCCTGATATCCACTTACGAGGACGTTATACTGCCACTGCGCTATCAGAATTTAAAACGAATGTCCTCATATGTGGATCTCATTTTTCTCAGAAAGAAAAATCAGGTAAAAATAAATAACTAAATAAAAAATCAGGTGATTCTTTGTTTTTACATTCATCAGGTCCCAATCAGCCCAAATAGCAAAGAGAAATTAAAAATGCCATGAAAGATTTTGGGTCTTAGGAGGTTAATGTTGAAATAACATTTTTATTAAAATTATTTATCATTTTACCACTCTGCGTGCCAAATCCCAAGACAAATGACTTTGTTCTGCAACATTAATCTATTATTTGTAACAATGTTGCATTTTACCTTTAGATTATTATGTTCTTTTTAGATTTTTGATTACCATTTTTATCATCATCATCATCATCTAATAATGTCTCTGACTGGAGTAGGTGTTACTCACATTGATCATTTTGTGCTGAAGAAGAGTCACATGACCTGTGAAATGCTCCTTTATATGTGAGTGCTCAGAGCCTGAAGCAGAAAGCCCAGCTTAACAGGAGAGTTTATAGCTGCCGTTTGTGATAACTGTTGTTGAGCCAGCTAAACAAAGAAAGCTGGCTTTGTCAAACGTCTTGTATAGTACACCCCTCTGGTTTGCAGACTATCCACATCCAAATCTAATGAAACATCTGCAGCATATCCTGGAACAAGCTCAGTCCACTTCCCCAACTCAAACTGTCCACTGCCAACAGGAGGTTTTAATATTTTGGCCTGGTTGGTGTGTGCACATGTAGAAGGACAGATTCATTTTCTTTTAGTCCTAACATGGACTTCTTACACATGAAACTGTGAGTCAAACGACAGCGTTTGTCAGTGTCATGAGTGTAAATTTTCTCGCTGCAGTGTTGGTGGTGGTGAACCATTACATGGCCTTCCAGTACTTTGCACAAGAGTATTACCCATTCTCAGAGGTAATGTAATCTCAGATTCACAATACTGTGTACAGTTTTGGATATAGATCTTTTTCTATAGTTATTTCTCTTTCTTGTTTAATCATGTGCCATTTATGCCCAATTGGACATAGGTGCTTGCCTACTTCACCATCTGCCTGTGGGTGATCCCTTTTGCCTTCTTTGTATCGCTGTCAGCAGGAGAAAATGTTCTCCCATCCACCATGCAGCAAGGAGGTAAGGTTCAATACTGCCATGGCTTTTAGGTACTCATCAGCCCGGCTAGCTCAGTCGGTAGAGCATGAGACTCTTAATCTCAGGGTCGTGGGTTCGAGCCCCACGTTGGGTGTGTTCTTTTTGCACTTGCACTTAGTTTCTGAAGTACATTGTAAGTTTTTAAAACCGCTTTCCTGCCTTCTATGTGTCAGTGCAGTCACAAAACTCATGTTATAAATGACATTTCCTGGGTTTTTTTCCCCCCCCTTTTTTTAGATGATGTGGTATCTAATTACTTCACCAAGGGCAAACGGGGGAAGAGGTCTGGGATCCTCCTCGTGTTTTCTTTCCTGAAGGAGGCAGTGCTGCCCAGCCGACAGAAAATGTACTGAGGGCTTGGGAGTCTGGGGCGCTGCCTCGGGGGTCGGTGGGGACGTGCGAGTACGTGTTGAAGATCAAAGGGGAAACAGGAAGGACAGTGGAAATTGTTTCTGGATGGGACTAAAATGACGCTGTGGCCAAATGGGGAAGAAAGGCATGTTAAGAAATAAATAACTAAAAAAAAGGACGGACCAATGAACAGATCAGAGCTTCCTGCTGGACGAGCCCGACGAGTTTACCCAGGCCACGTCTGTCTGTCTTTGTCTTTCTGTCTGTACTGACTGCCAGCAACACCCACCGGAGACCTCTTTGTGGGGATCCTGTGTGTAGCGTGATGCTTTCATGTCAAGTTGGACTCATTTTTTTAAAGCTTTAGTAATAAAATATCTACATGTGGGGTTTAAAAATAACAACCAGAGATAAATACTTGTTTTTCCTTTCTGTCGTTCGTGTGTCAAAGGCCTCATACTTCATCTGATGCAATACACAAAGTAGTGTTAAAGACAAGAAGAAATTCTGATGAAGAGGATTTCTTAGATATGAGACAGATTAGAGGTACTTTATGATTAATTCCTGCAGTTCAAACTTGGGTTTTGGTTGAAAAGGATGGCATATGAGTTGCTACAGGTCACTAAACAAAGATTTTAATTAAGTTACTTGAAATGAAGAGGGGCAAACTGTGGAGAAGTCCTACTCTGATTTACAAAGTATAACATGGTATAAACAATATCCCGCCTGGCATATAACATCTCAGAAAATGAATTCAGCAAAGGCACCTGTGAAGGGTTACTTTTAACTATTGAAGTGAGCTACGAGGCATGTTTCCTACACTGGATCTCAGCATGCTCGTCAGCATTTGGCCACAGACACAATAAGATTTCATGTGCTTCTACAAACTCATAAACCACCAGCACTACAGCATCCTTTGTTTGTTTTTGTTTTTGTTTTGGACTGTTTGTAAGAATTCAAACTAATTTTTGTACATTGATCGAAGAGGAAACCTGACATCAAAGACAAATGTAAACACTTGTAGAGATCAAACTCGTGCAATGACTTTTTTAAAGCTCACTGCTGTTGGGGACAAAAGCTGCTCAGTGTGGTATAAAGAGACAAACATTAAAAAGGCCAAAATTCCTTTTATCAATTACCCAGTGTGATTCACCGCAGGCTGATATGCGCGCAGCCGTGTAATTAAAAGATTTTGGTGAAATAACTTTGAATTAAATGGTTATTTTTTACAGGCTGAATGAAATAAAGGGGACAGAAACACTTGATGATGTTTATCATTTACAGTTAAATCAGGTTATAGCTTCCAGTCTGTTACATGGTATTTGCGCCATGATGCATTTTCTAACTGCTGTCATGCCCCGACCTGTCAAGAGTGTGTGTGTGTGTGTGTGTGTGTGTGTGTGTGTGTGTGTGTGTGTGTGTCAGGCCAGATGGCTTTCTTATTTAGATCCCATGTGGCCTAGATCGCAGAGTACAACGGGTTGATGCTAGTGTGCACTTTGACCCTCATCAAGGTGTGAAGTGCTCCATGAATTTAAAGGAAGGAGGAAAAAGATAATGCATGCAGACACACACACATGCCTTCAGCTGACAGGGCACAGCTCAGAGTTCACACTCTAATGCTGTTGACAAGCCCTCACCTGGATCCCGATTCACTTCCCTGGGGGAGATGAGTGAGAGTGCAGGGATACACCTGCGACAGGCGACCCAGTTCACTGAGGTTTTCTCACCTTTCGTTCACCCCTCTGTTCACCCCGCCTTTATAGGTTCAGCTTCAGGAGCGGGTGGCATTTTAAATTTTTGTCACTTGGAGCTGAGATTGTGGTGCAGGTGGAAGAGTGGGTTGGCCACCAATCGCAGGTTCAATCCCCCCAGCCCTTACATGCACTGAAATCCGATCTGGTGAGACACAGAGTATCTCCTGATGTAAGTGTGTGAATGATGATGGTTGCTGGCATTTATTTGAAACTCTCAGGTTTAAAAAGTAGACAGAATAAAGAACATTTAACACTCTGGGATGCCTGGATATTCTCAAAGAGAAGGTTCAGTTTTGTGCCTGCTGAAGCTCTTGAAGATCAGCAACCAACCTGTTTTCACAACTGCTTTTCAATTTTGGGGGGTTTGTTTCCAATCAGGGCATGAAGATTACCAGGCACTTTAAATAGTTCCAAAATAATAATAAAAAAAGCAACAACAGCTTTATGTATTACCTTTTTATTGATACTTTTACTTAACTTGATTTAAAAACTATTAAAGGGGACCTTATATCTTTCAAGTAATGAGTATATGTACAGGTAATCCCCAGGAGCCAAACGCTCATGTTTCAGACATTTGTTTTCTGCTCTTGCCTCAGTGTGATATTAATGGGATCAGATATTCCTAATCTAGTCATCTCAGTTACATCCCTCTGGTTCTGGCCACCAGCTGTCTAAATCTGCCGATGAGGGGCTGCCAATCAGAAGAATGGTGTCCTTAAATGGAGGGGAGCTGAGAAAGGCTTGTTTCAGACGTGATGATCTGAGGTGCTGCACTAAGGTTTAGTATAAGGATTATTATGATCTATGAGTCATGCAAAGCTACCCTAGTAGAGTTTAAAAATAAAAATATGAAGCTGGAAATGAGCATAATAGTTCCAATAAGTGTTGTTGACATATGTTGATGTCAAATATTTCCATTTGAAAAAGCTATTTGATAAACTATAAACTATAGTGACACTCAAGCTTTTAATGCATTTCTTCTGAGCCTGTTCCCCAGTTTCAGGTGAAATCTCTTCAGCCAGGACTGGGAAAGTCAGTAGTGTCTAAACTCCAGCACCTCAACCAGACACATGGCCACCTCTGTCCAGGGGGAGGTGCTGTGCTCCTGAGGGCATCCTTCATGCTTGACCTCCACGATGTTCTGTGGCTCAAAGTCCTGTGGGCAGGCGATCCTGGAGGGGAAGGCTCTGGGAAACAACGCCCTCTCAAGGACATCCAGGGGCAGGTTAGGAGCGGGGTGAGGCGTGCTGTCCCACCTGGTGGTGTAGTGAAGTTGCCTCCTCGAGCTGTCCCTCCAAATGGTGACGCTCTCACGGAGGTCGGGTTCTGCGAGGGGTTTCTCTGGCTGGAGGCCTGTGAAGATGCTCCATGGTTTGAAGGATGAGGCTGCAGGTGGCTTAGGAGGGGTGTTCCTGTCCTCCTTAATGCCTTCTGGCTGCTGCTTCTCACAGTGGGTCTTGGCATGCTTTGACTCAGAGTTGCTCTGATCTGCTAAGAAGCACTTGGTGTGATACTTGCTCACCTGCCCCCTGGGGGAGAAATCCTTCAGGGGCGCCACGCCTTTCTTGTTTGCCCACTCAGCCACCTTTTCATCAGTGAGGGTCTAATGATGGAGGGAGAAAGTGCAATCAGCATAAGGAAGCTGTTTTTAGTTAATAAAAACCTTGGGTCTATTATAATAAAGCCCCCTTATAAAATTGCCAAAATTGTGTATTTCTCAGCAGCCGGTCCCCATTTACACTGCAGACGCCTTCCTGCCTCACAGGAGCTGCAGTTTTATACTTTATGAGCCAGTTTAAGTCAAGGAGTTGATAATGTATGTGTATACTCTTTATATTCTATTTAACTTTCCACATCATATAAACAAACTCATATAAACTAACCTTTCTGGTGAGATTATTCAGTTTGGCCATGTTCACAAGATCAGTGTATAAGGCCTGAACCAGCACTCTCTCCTTTCTTTCTTTCTCTTTATTCACATGCCACATACAGCTCTTCAGATACCTGCCCACGCACGCACGCACGCACGCACACACACACACACACACACACACACACACAAACAAAAACAAGAGATCTGTTTAAAGGAAGTAGCTGTTTCAACTACAGCACTTTAAACTTTTATTTTGGTGTGAGCTCTCTCTACCTCGCTACCTTCCTGTGGCACCAGATGCAGGCTAAGTCCAGAGGTGTCTGCCCCAAGCTGTCCTTGGCCAAAACATCTGCTCCGGCCTTCACGAGGATCTCTGCACAGTCGAGGAAGCCCTCAGAGGCGGCCAGGTGCAACGGGGTCTGCCCCAAATCTGTGGTGCTGGTTTGGAAAAAAACCTCAGCTTTATCATCATCACCATCATAATTATCATCATTGCAATCATTATCTCTTTTAAAAAGCTTTTCTTTGGTAATTTGAATGTTGTGTAAGCAGCAGCTGAGCATGAGCAATTTCATATTTATAAAATAATCCAAAATAGAAAATACAGCTGCCTGCGCAGGAGAACGGTTCACAGAGAAAGGTCTTCTTACACGTTGACGTCGGCGTCGTGCTCCAGCAGGTATCTGAGACAGGCGCAGGTTCTGGGGAAGCTCTGGTAGGACAGGACCATGTGAAGGGGCCGGCGACCTTGGGAATCACTGCTGTTGATCCACTGTTGCCTGGACTTCACGAGGAGCTGAACAGCAGCCAACTCGCCATAAAGGCAGGCCACGTGGAGCGGCGGCAGACTCTGGATGATAACATTTCTACTCTTAGCACTGCCCTTTAATTTCTGTTTTTATTTTTTAAACTTTTCTTTTAAAATGACCCCCATGCCTTCAAGGCCCCTTTTTTTTTTTTTTTTTTTTTTTTTTGCGGCAAAT
>VUQG01010670.1:34319-53904 GCA_015106755.1 Etia nguti | reverse complement strand
TTTCCCCCCCCCTTTTTTTCCTTTTTTTTTTCTTTTTTTTTTTTTTTTTTTTTTTTTTTTTTTTTTTTTTTTTTTTTTTTTTTTCATGCATTTTTAATGTCTCTGTCTTTTATGGTTTTGCTTGTTATGAAGATGGAATCTTCTCCAGTGCCAGAATGTGAACAGCAGGAAACCAGTATCTCTTGTTGTTGATATATATATTTCTGTTATTCAGTGAGCAGAGCAATTTCATCGAATTAGTTTCACCTAACTGAAAATAATGTAATCTAATGGAACAGCCCTGTAGTAAATCCTATTTACATCAATAATAAAAAAGCGAATGGAGTGGGAGATTGATAGATGGATTGGTGTTTGTCCAGTGATGTGAAATACAGATCCGTTGTAGTAAAGAAAGCGGAGTCAATTTACTGGACAAAGTTCCTACCCTCACCTGCAGTCATAAGCTCTGGACACAGGCTGACAGTTAGAAGTTGTGGACACAGTCAGTGAAAATGAGCTGCTTCTGAAGGATGTGTGGAGTCTTGGAGATGAGGTGAGGAGGGAGTTGGAGTAGAGCTGCTATTCCTTAATATTGATTTGAAGGTTTGGGGCGGTTCAGGGATCTGACCAGGACCCCTTCCTGGTCACCGCCTTCGGTCTTGTCCTACCAGGAGGTGGTCCTGGGGTAGACCTAAGAAAAACTAGGGAGATTATATCTCTCGAATGGCATCTCTGTGTCCTCTGGAAAAGCTGGAGCAGGTGGCCAGGGAGAAGTTGAGAAGATAATATTTATTGTGTAGACTGAGTTTTCAGCTATTGGCATATCAATGAACTTCTCTCATCACCACTGTATGAGAAGGAATATAAAATGCATTTAAATGAACGTTAAATGTAAAGAAATATTGTAAATCTTTACAAAGATTTACACCCCCATCTTTTTATTGTAACTGACTGGAAATGGCTAACTGTCTCGGTGCATACTCACTGAAAACGCTTTGTCCAGATGAACAGAATCAACTTTTTGGGAAGCGCTAACCATGATTAGGTTAAAGAAGGAAGTGGATGCTTGTTAAATGCACTATCCAGGTTAAGTGGCAGTGTACCATCTTTAGTCTGTTATAAATATGTTACTCTTGATTTTCATTGTACTGTTTCTCTGAGGTACAGTGAGGTTATTGTGAGGAGATATGACCTGCTGGCAAATCACTGCCCTCACTATAATAAAGCAGAATTTTTTCCATGCTTCCTCTCAGCTGACTAAATCTTAGTCTTATGATCTTCTCTCTAAATATACCACATTTAGCCATGAGGCAGACAGACACTGGACTACAATACACTATGTACCTGACTGATTTACACAATTAGGAATTTCACATGAAAAACACATTTATAGAGAGTGTTCAGTAGTTCACTGGGTGTCGTAATAACATGAAATAGCTCAAGACTGGTATAGGATTGTGAAATAGTCTTTTGTGTGTGTGTGTGTGTGTGTGTGTGTGTGTTTTTTTTGGGGGGTTTTTTGTAGGACATTTTGCACGCAAGCTAAATTCACAAATATTTGTGATGCTGGACGACCAGACTTGAACTGGAACATTGGAAATATTGAAGCTCCTGGTCTATGGTGGGGCTTCAAAGTGTCTTTTGAGCAGATAAAAAAAAAAAAAAGCAAACATTACAGTCCACTTGGAAAATAAATATTTATGTTCACTGTAAAAAGTAGTTGGCCGGATATGAATCCTTGAGGGATGCCCTTATCAGTGTTCTGGGAACATAATTTGAAACCAACAACAATTGGTTTAAACCAATTGTTTAAACTATACTTTAACCACAGCAGATGGGCTTTTAGATCAGCTGTTGGCTGATCTAACACACCACCAAAATCCACTAAAATCAACTCATTTAACATGTTATGGCTAAAGCTTCAGAAGCCTTGAATCAAGTGAGGTAACAATAGCAGTCACCGTGCCAACAGCTGATCTAAAAGCCCATCTGCTGTGGTTAAAGTATAGTATTATCCTCCAGGAAGCCACGTAGTGGTGAATTGGCCAGGCATTTAATTAGTGTAGATTTTGACATTAGTAACATAATGAAAGTGAAGGACAAGAGTGCAATGGGTGCAAAGTGCAAACTGCATCCAGGACAGAAACTAATCACTGCTGCCATTATGACATTGGCTATTTGCAAACATCTGTGGAGACAGTGAAGGTTCAATAAGCAGTTTGTCTGTCAAACCCAAACAAGGAGCCAGAGCCTGCACCGTTGCAGCAATTGTTTCTAACCATTCCACTTTCTGCATTTTTCCACTTTCTGCATTTTTCTACTTTTACTGTTGTTGCTAATGGAGGCAGTGCACAAAATACAGTATGAGGTACAGTCAGTCTGTGGGCTACTCTGTGCTGTCGTTGGTCAGTCAGCCAGCCACGAAGAAAAGTGAAGTTATACAAAGAGCTGAATCGAAACAGAGAGTTGAACAATGAAGTGTCCACTGCAGCCACTGTCTGTGCTTTTCATGCTGCATTTTTCATCTTTAATCTTTTTTTTTAACACCTCTCCTTTTATCAGGAAGTGTTGTTGTAACTTTGGAGTGATATTCAGATGAGTTGAAAGCAACAGTGCACCTCCCATTGCCGACTGGTAGTATGGTGACGTTTTAGTCAACAGATGGTTTTACTCAAACCATCTGTTTTCTTGGACCAAAATGCATGTCTGAACACAGGAGAACCACCCCAACAGGTGTACAAGACTCTCTGTCATGTCTCTTTTGAATGGGTGATGAAAACCTCTTCACGAACCAAAAAGAAGTCTCATCGCCTTCTTTTCAAGCACTCAGGTTTATATTGTCTACTGATAATCATGTGACGATGCATATTATGTAATGTTATGAAGTAATAACAAAGCAAACAAAGGAATGGTATAACTAGTTACTTTCACCAGGGGATATGTAAGTATTGCATAATGTATTAAATTCATTAAAAAATCATTAAAAAATTAACAATTCATTTGTGGTGTTTTTATTTATTTATTTATGACACTAACACTGCCCAAAGCTCATCCAATATAGAGTTTTTTTCATTTACCATTTTGGGTAAGTGAACAATACTTTGTTTTACTTGGTCTTTGTGACTGGTTTGGTTTAGAAAAGGTTAAGTGTGTCCCTCCTTAAAATTAAGCCTGTATGTTGAAAGATGGCTCTTATTGTCTTCTTCTTTTGCCTGGTTCCTTTAGGGTTTGCCACAGTCGACCATCTGCATCCATGTCAGTCTATCCCAGCATCCTCATCTGTCACACCAACTCTCTGCATGTCGTCCTTTACTATATGTCCATGACTCTTCTTTGTCATCTGCCTTCCTGTCAGCAGCATCTTCAAAATCCTTATTTAAATTATTTAAATGTGACGCCAAAGGGTTCCTTACAAGGGTTCATATTGTGGTGCCACTGGTTTTGACATGTTTAACTCCCATTTAATTGACAGCAAACTCATTCTGACTGTTTTTAGCTAAAATTGCATTAAATGAAAATATTCATATCTCAAAGTGTGTGCTTACCGCTTTTTTGCATTCTTACACCATTTCTTCTTTTCTTAAATATTTTCCCACTTAGCTATGTTCTCACACAAAGTTACTATTTTCCCGGAAAGCCATATTCTGTTCTGGACAGTCCCATGATCCCCACCACCATAATTCAACATGACAGTTGGTGTGTGCCTGTGTGTGCGTGTGTGTGGTTGTACTACCATCTCCTTATTCTGTTCCTCAGTTTATTTGTTGGCTTGCTTGTTTCTCCCTTATTTGCTTTTCTCTGGCTTGGTTTTTATCACAGACAACCTGAATACCCATGGAAGCTGAAACCTTGGGATTCGGTGTGTGGGTCTGTGCGTGACTGTGTGACTCTGTTTTCTGCAGGTTTATTGCGGTCATCACTATGACTGATGGGGATTATGACTTCCTTATAAAGCTCCTTGCCCTGGGGGACTCCGGCGTGGGGAAGACCACGTTCCTGTACAGATATACAGACAACAAGTTCAACCCCAAGTTCATCACCACAGTCGGCATCGACTTCAGGGAAAAGAGAGTGGTGAGTTCTTACCTTTTATTATTCTTACGAATAAATGTGCGCCCTGTGAGTAGCTTGTAGAAGTTTCCTTTTGGTTGTGTAGTTTTACACAACATTTAATTCATCTTCATTTTAAGTTAGCAGCCACTTTGGTTACCATAGTTACTGTTTCATTTGTCCAGGGCTTTTAGTTATCAAAGAACAAACAGTGGGTCAGGTCAAGCCCAGGTTTTCTGCTGCTTTTCTCCCGCAGTGGCTGCTGAGCTGAGTCACTCTACAGTCATGTTATTTTAACTTATGCAAGGAAAACAAACTTGGGTCAGATCCAGCCGGGAATAAATGACCCGGAATAAATTACGCGTGAAAAGATGGTCGTTAACTAGTTAGCGTCTAACATAATTGCTGTGGTATTTCTAAATGAAGGCTTTCCAAATAAAGCATTTAGCTCTCAGAGTGGGGCCTTACTTGTACTTGTTAGTTTCCAAAAATTGAGCCCAAGTTTGGGGAGACGTCCTCTTTGCTTTTAAAACTAAGCTTCCTTTTTGATAGTTATGTGAGGGCTGGATCAAGTGACCCTGAAGCACCTGCTGGAGGCTCAGGTAACTGGGGGACTTTCTAGGAAGCGCTGGGCAGGGTGTTTGGGTGATGCACTCATCTGATAGCTATAAAACATAGGCTGCCAGATAACAAAGGGCACTATGAGAGATTACCAGCTGTCGTTGGTTGGCAGACAAAGGTTCAGGAGCTAATTGGGTAGGGATGGTTATGTTGTCATATATTTTCTTTTCTCTTTTTCTTTTTTTTCTATACCATGTGCCGAGTTGCAGTAGTGGTTTCCAATAGAAGTTCATTCAGACAGACATGAAGAATGTAGCCAGTGCACAAGTGCCTTAAACCTGCATTCCTTCTGATAACCACGAGATGAGTCATCTGGTTGAACAAATAAGTCCAGTTGTGAATAATTTCCCCAAGTTTATGGTCTTAATCGATCAATCGGTTTCAAGTCTTATTGAGCTTAATATGATGATATTATTTCCAGCTTTTTCCCAGTCAGATACATTCCTCGCTCTGATCTTCAAAACAACAAGAATGCAAAAACGCACAGCTTGAAAACAGATTCACAGTTTGACTTCTCAAACCAGTGGGTAACCAATGATCTACAATTAAATGTGAGCAAACTTTTAAATAATGGGAACCCATGGGGGGAAAAAAAGTATCTTTTGTCCACCACAGAGGACATAATGAATAGGCTGGGTCTAAGAGTCCTTAAAAGTCACTGGAACACAGCTCTAGTTGTAAGCATAGATGCCCAACCTACTTCCTGTTCAAACCTTTTGTTTGTAAGGGGCAGCCAATAAGAAAAAAGCTAGCTTAAAGTTAGGGAAAATTGGCTAAAACAGTTTGTTTCATACAGAAGATAAAACTTCTGAGGCTGTATAGCAAATAAGGATTAGTTTGAACAGAAAATTATGCAAAACGTAATAGATCTTCTTTAAGGTCTTTCACAGATATGGCACTAGGAATAGCAACATCTGCTTAATAAGACATATCACAATTAACATATTGTAATATTGCAAAAACGGTTTGATCAGCAAGTTTTACTTTTGTTTGAATACTGTTATTTATTAGCACATATTAGTATAGTTGAACCCTTAAGTGAGGAGGTGCATTGTAAACAGCTGTTAATCATTAGCATGCTAGCGCTGTTTTTGTGAATAACCTAACTAAGGCTGGTGTTTAGTTTAAATCATCATTATCTTCAACTACAGCCTCAGAGAGCTGCTAACACAGCTGAGGACTCTAAATCTATCCGTTTAATTTCCGGACCACCTGATTCCCCAATCTAATTTGCAAAATTATATTATTTTAATCCACTTAATACCTGCCTTGTAAAATTGTTGTTAGAAAAAAAGCCCTCTGTGATCACTTTCTAATCTGCTAATGTCAGGAGCTAGTTTTGCTCCTGCACTGAAAGTACTTGGTACAAGTTGATCCTTCGCCACACATACTGACAGAACTAGTAACTTCATAGTGACAGAACGTGGTGACAATTCTAAATAAGATTCTTTTCTCCAGAGCTGACACTCGTGGACCCCGAGAAGTATGACGGTGACATGTCTTGACAAGTTGACAGTCTTATTAAAATTGTTTTAGGCTTGAAAGATGGCTGATGAGACAGAAGCAATTTATTGCCATATTTGGACAGACAGTGAAGGAGATGTTGTTTTGGGTAAATGATGAATGACAGGTTGCAGAGCTCCTTGTTGCTCTAGAGGCAGAAGATTATTTTTTTATTTTTTATGAATTTATTCCTGTGTTGTTGTTGTGTTTTGTTGTATTTCTTTTATTGCCGCAGGACCAGTCACTCATGCTATATTCCAGAAATGTGTTGTATTAAAATCTTTTTATAACGTTTGAGAGTTTCATACTTGATTCTGTGTAGAGTTCCACTTTAAACTTCACCTGAGACTTCATAAAAGCTTCTATCCTTGTTGTTAGAGCCCATCAGGATGAATACGTGCAAATATCTCACTGAGAATGCTCTTATCTGAATCAGAGAGTGGGCGAAGCTTGGTTTGGTCACTTTGGTGCCCTGCTGCCTTCGCAGGTCTGAAATACAGACAATGCTGCTTTAATCCCACCTCTCCGGATGACTCATAGGATTGATTATTGTTTCATCACCTTCAGTGTGTGCGTCTGTCTTTGTGTCTGTGTGTGTGTGTGTGCACGCGTGCATGTGTTTAAAGGTCACACCTTGTTTTCAAACGTTCTATCTGAGAATTAGACAGAAGCAGACAAATGTGTGATCACAGCTGTAGTTCACAGCTGTACCTCCTCAGAGTTCTCATGAGGTCTGAAAGCTGAATGTGGATCAGTTTGCTCATCCCATGAGACATTTATCCAGAGTTTGTAAATGAAAGTTTCGTGACTCCCAGACAGACAATTTAGTAAACACTTCTGGTAAACTGTGCTTCGGTGCTCATACCATGAGGAAACGGCTTATTATGACCCACATCTTTTTTATTCTTCTGGCCTCTATATGCATTACAAAACTAGTAGCGTACTAGTTATTATGAAACTCACATTACCGACTGTTTTAGTAGCCACTGTTCAGTGCGTCTTTCATAGACCTACATTAAACTGATTTAAATTAATTAATTTTTGAATGTAAATGTTTGGATTACTTGAGTCAGGGTAAAATTAACAAACAAATGAAGACTAGAAACTGTTGATGTAAGGAGGAACGTGGCTTTTCGGTAGTATAATCGCACATCTTTCGGCCAGAAGACATATGGTTGACCCCTGCATGGTAGGGCTATTTTTAGACTTTAGCTTGAGTTCGACTTGTCTGGTGTTGTGAATCTCCTCTTCCGGTAAACCCCAAAGGTGCTCTATTGGATTGATTTCTGGTGACTGTGGAGGTCATTTGAATACAGGGCTCTCATCATGTTCAAGAAGCCAGTTCGAGATGATATGAGAAATGAAATGTCACAGCAGAAATTGAGAATCATCACACCAGGCAAATTTGACTTGCGTTGAGTGCTCAGAGATGCTCTCCTGCGTACTTTGTTTGTAACTAGTTATTGTTTGAGTTACTGTTGTCTTCCAGTCAGCTTGGAGCAGTCTGGCCATTCTTATCCATCCTCTGAATGTTGGGCATGTTGTAAAATCGTGCCATTGGGATACCTAGTGAGCTGAAATGTACTGATCATGCGTCAGCATGTGACAAGTTGAATAAGAACAGCAACTACAATTGAATCTGGCACTACGTGTTCTTGACTATGGCCAGATGGATTTGAGCCATGTATGTATGTATATATGTATGTATATATGTGTGTGTGTGTGTGTGTGTATGTGTGTATGTGTGTATGTGTGTGTGTGTGTATTTAAAAAAAAAAAAACCGCAACAAAGCAGTCATCATTCTTTCATTTCAATGCATCTATTGGAGCAGGGTAGTGGATATGACAGCAAAGCAACACTAGGTTGTTGAACAAAGGTACGGCAACATGCACTATATTTCTGGTGTTTACCTCACAACTTTATAAAAAGTAGGTTCAATAAATACTACCTCGATAACTTTCCACAGTATCCAAATAGACTTCCTCGATCAGAGTGCATATCTTTTCATGTCACCCCATCTGAGCTGAAGGTCAGTTCTCACCTTGAAAAGCGAAAGAACACCGTAAAGGCAAATATAACTGTTACGAACATGATCTGTATAAACTCGGTCTAAAAAGGGTGTCAGAAAATGTGACAGTGTGTCGCATTAGGGAGAATCAGAGGTGTGAATGGTGCCTGAAGCTTCCTGTGGTGACAGGAACACAACCAGCCAGCTGCTGCAAACAAGACTTCATCATTACCCAGTCAGGATCACTGTCCACATAAGTTTTCATCATACCTGATGAAATATTCACTGAAGCAGGGGTGAGGTGAATAAATGGAGGCGGGGTATGTAAGGTTGTGAATAGTTCTTCAAATACAAATGAAAAGATCCCAAACTTAAACTAAACTTTTGGGATATTTCATTGTATTTAGTTTATGTTATAAAATACATAATATAACTGTGGTGTCACATCTTTGGAAAGCTGAGTTTAATTTCTCTAGCCACACCCAGGCCTGATTACTGCCACACTTGTTCTCAATCAAGAAATCCCTTTAACTGAACCTGCCTGACAAAGTGGACCATCAAAATCCTCAAGGTCCTCAAAAGACAGATGTCATGCCGCATTTCAAAGAAATTCGGGAACAAATGAGAGGAAAAGTAATTGAGATCTCTCATTCTGGAAATGGTTAAAGCCATTTCTAAAGCTGTGGGACTCCAGCAAACCACAGTGAAAGACATTATCCACAAATCGCGAAAACATGAAACGGTGGTAAACCTTTGCAGGAGTGACCGGCCGACCAAAATTACTCCAAGACAGCAGCGACGACTCATCCAAAAGGACAAAAGACCCCAGACCAACAGCCAAAGAATAAAGGCTCTTCTCAGTTTTGCCAGAAAACATCTTGATGATCCCCAAGACCTTTGGAAAAATACTCTTTGGAAAGTCAGTAAGATAGTAAAATATGGTGGTGGTAGTGTGATGGTCTGGGGTTGTTTTGCTGCCTCAGGAAGACTTGCTGTGGTAAATGAAACAATAAATTCTGATGTCTACCAAAACATCCCGAAGGAGAATCTCAGGATCCATGAAGTGCACTTGGTTCTGCAGCAAGAAAAGTTATCCAAAACACACCAGCAGGTCCACCTCTGAATGGCTCAAGAAAAACTCAATGAAGACTGGCCAATTCAAAGTCCTGACCTGAGTCACATTGAGATGCTGTGTGTTCATCCTCCAAAACCCTCCAGTGTGGCTGAAAAGATTCCTTGACAGCACCGCAAAAGACTCATTGCGAGTTATCGCAAACGCTTGATTGCAGTTGTTGTTGCTAAGGGAGGCCCAATTAGTTAATACGTTTAGGGGCAATCCCTTTTTCACACAGGGCCATGTAGGTTTGGATTTTCCCCTTTAATAATAAATAATAATATAAATCATAATGAGTAAAATTAATATAAACACCTTCATTTACAAACTGCATTTTGTGTTTACTTGTGTTATCTTTGTCTAATATTTTAAATTTGTTTGGTATGAAACATTTAAGTGTGAGAAACACACAAAACAAATAGGAAATCAGGAAGGGGGCAAAGAGTTTTTCACACCACTGTAGATTAGTAACTTTGACTTATCAAACTCTACACAGTATCATAAGGAAGAAATTTACAGTTATCAAGTGAACGGTCTTACTCTGACTGTTTCCTAGCCCAAAACAAAGGTGCGCCAATCACCTTATAGAGGTACTTACTTTTCAAGGTTGAGGATGGTTGACAGTTGTAATGGTCAGTTTTGGGTGGAATGATTTAAATGTCATTGGGTTTTTTGTTTTTTTAATTGAAAGTCTTGAAATATACACTAGGTATAAATGATTTTTCTTTCATAAAGGGTCATCTCATCTGAAATTGTGCTGTTTCTTTCTCCTCAGGTCTACACAGCATCTAACCCCAATGGGACGACCACGGGTAAAACCTTCAAGGTTCACCTTCAGCTCTGGGACACAGCTGGACAGGAAAGGTAGGCCACTTATCCCATTAGGACAGTCTTTTTCCTACCATGGGGAACATCTAACAGTCAGTCTGTTCACACATCACTGATGGCATCGTGGATTGTGGGCTTTAGACTCTCCGTGATTTTATAGGTCATAAATGCCCGGTCGGGCTGATGGTTGACATCAAGGCTTTAAATATGTGTTTAAGTATGGTAGACAAAAAAAGTAATAAAAAATCCCCTTTTTCTAAATCCCTCTCACCAGTGCTTAAAGGTTTTGTCTTAAAGTCCTCTGCCTGTTACTCTGTAACACAAAAAGCATGCCTACCCAAGCTTTAATCATGAAGCAGCAGTAATAAGCATTGATGAAATTGATGCAGTCATACAACTGACCTTTAGGGCCAGTTTTGCAACTGTGGACATCCCACTGGGGTTAGGTGGTGTGTAGACTTGATGTGCAACAAACTACAGTTTTAGCTATCATTGCACAGTTGACCCAAGGAATTGACTTCCAATTAATTGGTCAGTCATTATTGATTGTTTGAGGCTAACCAAAAGAAAACACAATAATCCCAAAATGAAATCAGCAGGGACAACATCAAAACAGATGAATGTTACAATGAAAAACATTACTATTCTACAATTATAAACTTTTTTTTAAAGTTTATTTCTGAAATCCAGATGGAGAAACAACAGATCAGTATTTATGGCTGTATGTGTCAGTCATGCGTGTGTGGTCTTTAATTGGTCCCGACCTCGATCTGTTGAATCTGTTTATAAAAGTCTGATGACTCACTGCAGGATGAGTCAGTGTTAGTTACATAATTTTAATTGCATTTATTCTGCCCAGTGCAACGGAACAGATTCTGCACGATCATTTATTCAAGCGGTTAAAGTCATTATTCCACCTGTAAGATGATTTCAGCAGGCTGCGGTGGAGACACCTGTGATATCTGCTGCTTCATTCTGATTTTTTGCATATTAAATATTGGTCATAAGTAATGTTTACACACTGGTACTTGCTGTTGTCACACCCAGAAGCACAGCATGTCACAGAATATGCACTTCAACTGGGGGAGTCCCATTACTAACTAGTGTAGGTAAAAACAGGCATGGCACACATCTATTGATTTTCTGCATCTAGTGCTTAAACACAGGTGAAATTACTGCTGATAATTTTTACTTATAACAAAGTCATAAGCTGATAATGATAAACTGAAATCAACGTTACTCTTTTTTGTGCAAGAAGGTTTCATACAATCATTCATCTGAATAACGATTTTTGAAAATGGTTGGCGACTACAGATTTTCTGCTTAAAAACTGATATTGCAAAAATGTTAGAAGGCTCATGTTTAGACCCCCAGAGAACAATCCATGACCATGTGGCAACCAGCCATTACCAAGGAGAAAAATGTGTATTCCCCAACCGGTTGTAAGTGTTTACCCTTCAAAGGAAAAGTTGCACTTCTTTGAAATGTGTGTTTGGTATGAAATGGGGCTTCTGATTTGTGTCACACATTTTTAAAAAACACTACAGCTTGCAGTGGAAAATGGAAGCGTTGGTGTCCTCCGTGCAAACTACGGGTGGCTAAGGCAATCTGCTAGCAGTGTGCAAGGTTTTCAGTTCAGCACTGTCTTTGTGACCAATCTCACCTGGTGACAGCCAGCAATTTCACCTGGTGACAGCCAGCAATTTCACCTGGTGACAGCAACCACTTGGTCAGGGCATACGCATTTGTTTTCTCTAGCGATTAGAGGTTCTCTGTGTCTTAACTAAACATCTAGGTAAAATATCTATTCTGAGAGCTTAATTTGGACAAATGTGACATCCTGTGCTGAAAAATGAAGCATGGAAGTGCAACAAACTGCATTTCTAATAGCCTAAGTTCAAATAGACTCCCATGTTAAAATGCCCAGCTTATCAATAAACTGAAAGCATGTTTACAGCCTGGTATGAAAAATGGTTTGACCCTCTGAATAGTTTGATTTGTGGCCAAAGATCTGAATGAAGCTATACACTGGTACAATACTAAATACTAAAAGGCGTTGGTAAAGACCCAGAACACAGCTGACAGGATGTGAATATTGGATATTCATCATCTGGCCTAAAAGAAGGCTACAAATCTAAAAAACAGAACAAAACAATGTTGCTCTGTGACTGCATTCAGACATTTGCCCTCAATTAAAACATGATGTGCCCCAAAATATTTAAAATCAATTCAGGTTTCACACCTTGTTTTGGGTTTACCTAGTTATTTTAGGATTGTCTAATTCTTTCTGCAGCACCTTCTTGTGGCTGTTAGAGGAACTGCATCTTTGGACACATCAATTCTAGCCTGTCTGTCCGTAAGCCTAGCAGTTAATGTGATTGGGTGGCTTGCACATTGGGGATGTTGTGCAGTATAATACAATTAAGATGTTTTTAGAAACCCTTAAAAAATACACATTGTCATATCTGTACTCTTTAAAACAGTTTATTTGTGTTTCAGGTTCCGTAGCTTGACCACGGCCTTCTTCAGGGATGCTATGGGGTTCCTGCTGATGTTCGATCTCACCAGCCAGCAGAGCTTTCTCAATGTCAGAAACTGGATGAGTATGTTTACTAGAATCTGCTATCAAAACATTTCAGTCCAACAATGTTCAGCTCACTGTTAAAATATTTAAAAGGCTGATGACTAATGTATTGTGAATGCATGAAATAGCAGTATAACAAAACATTTCTCTTGCCTCTGATACATCACAGTTTGTTTGTTTTTTATCTGTATTCATTTTCAGGCCAGTTACAGGCAAATGCTTACTGCGAGAACCCAGATATTGTTTTGGTAGGGAACAAGGCGGATCTGGCCGACCAGCGGGAGGTTCAGGAGAGACAGGCCAAGGAGCTGGCTGAAAAATACGGGTAAGTTTATTTGTCATGTACATATACCATATGTATTAATAGATATTAAGACCACTTCAGGTGTTGAACATTGATGTTTTTTACCGTTTATCTGAGAGCAGACGGCGGGAACTTCTCTTTTGACTTTCAAAAAAGAGCTTCTGGCCTCAGTATTACCCTAACCACATGTGATGGTTATAATTAAACATCAAAAGTTGTTTCCATAACTTCTTTTATAAACTAAGCAGCTGTTTTCATATCAATGGACACTTAAGGTATTTACATATTTACTATATCTTGCACTTATACTTGTAAGTCTATATGTACACACTCAATACTGTTGATGTTTATTTATCTAGGAGAAAAACTGCATTTCTAATAGCCTGAGTTCCAATAGACTCCCATGTTAAGATGCCCAGCTTATCATTAAATTGAAAGCATACATTTCAATGGACACTGTTTCCGTGGTTGACCTTGTCCAGTTGGATCCTTACCCCTCCATGTGTCCTCAAGCTAATACCGTAAACACTTTGTCCTACATTACTGGTATGGCTGCAGGTTTTTATTAAAGTAAAAGGAAGGTATGTGCTCTCAGCCATGTGCAGGCACCAAAAAATTTCCACAAAATCCAAAATTAAAATCTGACACTTGAATTAATTAATATACTGTTTCTCCATCTGGATTTATACTGTAATATGTGCTTCAAATCTCTGACCCACATTAACTGTTGTGTTTTGACAGACTTTCGAACACATTATGTAAATACGATGTGATAGAGAATGAGAGAAGCAAATACATAAGTGATTTTTGATGTTGCATAACTCCATATCTCATATTTATCTTGTAATAACCACCTGTTTTACATCTCTGTTCTGCTCTGTTGCATTACAACAACATTAATGCAACGGATCATTACAGAATTTCAAACTAGTCTTTCTGTGCTTCTATTGTCTAGCCTAGAATTTATTCCTGTAAGGTTCTGTTGCTTCTACCCGACACCCTCTCACTGGGTTGGTCCTGTTTCAGACAGTTAGCGGATTGATGGGTCTTTAAACTTGTTGCGGTCTTCACACCTGCAGTTTTCTTACCATATGTTTACGAGTATAAGAACTTACCACTGAATACATGCTTGGTATGCTCCGTATTCACATTGTTTTGGCTCATTAATTTACTCAAAGCAAAATGCATAGTCCACAGGTTATTCTTCAAAATCTTCCTCAGCCTTTGGACCAGTTTTACATTTTTTTTTTTTTTAATTCATGATGGTTGAAAATAACACAAATACAAAGTGAGGGAAAGTGAGAAAGTGAGGTGCATTTGGAAAAACATGGTTTGAGTTGCAGATTTGTTCTTCGCAGGATCCCGTACTTTGAGACGAGTGCAGCAACAGGAGCAGATGTGGACAAGGCGGTTCTAACGCTTTTGGACCTGGTCATGAAGAGGATGGAGCAGTGCGTCGACAAACCCCCTGCCGAACCCGCCAATGGGAACGGGGCCACAAAGCTTGGTGATGCACAGCCGATTGCTAAGAAATGTACATGTTAGATGAAGAGGCGATACAGGACAACAACCAGTCAGTGCTGCTCTGTTGTCTGTCCATTCTTCTCACCACGTTCCTTCCTTTGTTTACTTTATCATTGTCATTTTTGATAGCATGTCTCTTCATCTTGTCATCACCCCTGTGCTCTTTAAAGCTAACATTTAGCCATTTTCTCCTATTTTGATTCTTTTCCTCCCTTTATTCTTACTTGTCCTCCCTAATGTCATTCTGACAATGAAAGAACTCTACCCCCCTCTAATGGACTTTTACGGTAATACAGTTTCTGTTGGTCGTCCTTTAGGAGGAAATTAAAACAGGAGGGGACAGTTTCATCACTGTCAGATGCATAATGTGCCTAGCTGAAAACATGCACCCTGGGAATAGGCTCTGCACGCTACCAATTTAACTGCTCGCAAGTGCTTTGAATGATTTAACGGACCTAAACAGTCAAGAAGACGCGTTTAAAAGTTTAATTTGGACTCTTTATATGTTGATCTATCTATTTATGACTGCAAAATGTGGGGGATTTAACTTTGTTTTTAATCAGTCTTGGTCCTCTCCTAAGGCGTTTGCTCCTGGGTCACAGTGAGAAATTGTGTGACTGATATGGTTTAATTCCTCTGTTATTTATAATGTTTTCTCCCTGCTTCACAAAGTGTCCTATGCTGTACCCATATGAGCCACATTTAGTAACTTTTTCATTTTCATTTTTTTTGTCAGATTTAGAGATGGTAGACATTTGCTAAAAAATGCTAAATGCTTTTTCTTTTTGTTAAAAAAAAATAAAACTTTATAGTGCAGCATAAAATAAAATCACCCACTGCTAACTTCTTTTGTTTGTTTACCTAGCTAACATATACTGTTTCATTTCATATAGTAAACTCTCATGCAGTATGGTATCAAAAACATGTACTTTTTTTGCATTGTCACTAATTTTGTTTACAAAAACGTCTTATATAGATCATAGAAAGTTGCACACTTAATAAAGGGTATAGCATTTGACCACAATTGTTTGTGACCATATATTATATTTCATTCTTTTACAATGAAGACACAACTTTTCTACACAAATACAACCAAACGGTATACAGCATGTGACATCAGTAATATTTTAAAAATGATGCTGTTAGCTAGCTTGGTAGTGAGCGGGGATCACCATCCAAGTAGGTGATATATCATGTTCCTACTGGCTCCTACTTGGTTGGTGATTCTTAACGTTCACTTTCTGACCACAACCAGAAAAAAATCTATTTAAACACTCCTACATAGTCAGGGTTTTTTGTGGGGGGTGTTTTTTTTTTTCTCAGTGTTCTCCCAACTTATTATTATTATTATTATTTTTTTTTGTTAAGCCACATAACCTCAATCAACCAATTTTTATGTTTTTCTGGTTGTTTTTTTTTTTTTTACATGGCAAACTTGAGGTTTTCATTGCAGTAGAAGACCACAAATACTGGCATTTTCCACCTTCTCATATCAAAACATTAGCATTTGATAAGTTTAGATATATCCTAGTCTGCTAAGGATTCCTCATATCATTAGAAAAGTTATTATTTTGGCTAGATTTTATATGTTTCCATTTCCCAAGTATTAATTAAGAGACAGAGTAGATGGACATAGCTACTTGTTTTGAAGCCTTAAAATTAGTGATTTTGGCATTGTGAAACCAGATGTAGCAGAGCCAAAGTAAGCCACAGTGAGCATATCCTGGATAATCCTCCTTTCTGACATTCAGATTGAATAAAATATACAAAATAAACTTGACGTTTTAGATGGTGTGACCCGAAATGAGCATCTGACATGATAAACTCGGCAGCAAAATGTTGACAGACGTGCAGGCAGAGGGCCGTTTTCCCATAGACTTCTACAGAAACAGAAATCTTTTGGAATCGCAGCCCACAGGTGGCCTTTGGAAAGAATCCCATCTTTATTATAGGACTTGTATGGGTATAGCATGGCACATGTGCAATAAAGGAAAAAAAATTTATAGTGATAATTTTAATAGTGTGTTTATCAGGATAGATGTGTTCTTCCAAATTGACCAACTGCCTTGGCTTTTGAAGCATTATTCCACTGTAGTCAGGCAGACTTTGAGAGACAGTCCAGCTGTGCTGTTGGATGTTCGAAGGCACATTGTCATTGTATCTTTCTGCCATTTACTTAAAAAACTCAAAATAAAGTAGATTTTACAGAGAGAAACATGTCTTAAACCAAAAACAAATCAACATCCAAGCCCTTTGAATAAATCCTGTCTTATCACAAAAATAATAATAACAGGATAGAATGGGAGTAAAATGCAGAATTAGCTTTATCACATGACATGAGATCTTCAGTGCAGCTGATTTTGATTTTGACCGTTTCACATCTTTACATCAGATAATCAGAGAAACTCCAATATGGCTCTGGGCCCCAATTCTGTACATGACTAATGTTAGATTATATGTTGACAAGTTATTTATTTTAAAGTACATGTGAGACATATATAGTTATTTCTGTTGTCCTGTTTTTGCTCTGTTCTTTAAATCCCATGTTCCTGTTTAACTTCATCTATTTTAATTTACATGTACAAGAAACTGCTTTTATATTGATTTACGTTCTCATTGTTTTAGTATTTTTGTGCTCAAAGCAAAAAACAAAAAACCCAGAAACTTTGGTTTTACTAATTTCAGCTTTGAGCTGTCTTGGTTAAATCTCTTCTACCTTGATTTGGGGGGTTTATCCAATTCGTCCGAGCTAATCTGCACCTTCAAGCTTCATCAGATTGGATGGGAAGTGTCTTCTTTGTGCCTCTCAAAAGATGTTCTGATGGATTTAAGTTTTGGCTTGGCCCCTTAAGAACCAACCGTGACTTGCCCTGAAGCTTTTCCAGCATTGTCATGGCTCTGTTCTTTAGTTTGTTGATTCATGGTTTGCTGAAAGATGACTGGATGTCTCAGCCTCTGGTAGAAGCACTCAGTAGATGGGTTTTCTTCCAAGACTTTTTTTTGTATTGGGCAAAAAACATGTTGTCACTGTGTTATTAACTTTTTAGATTAATCGGGAAATATATAAATGTATCCATTTAAAAGGTAATCCAACAAAAGCGTGTAAACAGTGAAGTATTTTTGAAGCATCTGCAGTTTTGTTTTGTTTTGTTTTTTACTTGATCACAACTTGTTGTAACTCATTGAGGACTGGAAAAGCCTATGTTTTTGCACCATGACCTAACACTGGAACATTACTATAGTGGCATGTATTTAGATGCTAATTAGAAAATCCACTATATAAAAAAAATAAAAAATTCTGTTTAAAGTGCAGCTCACAGTTTTCCATAAATCAAATAACACCTTGATCTGCCTTACGTGATCAAAGAATATTGAGGAAAAAAAGATTATACTGGCTGCTGGGAAGTATAGCTGTAGCGCGCTGGGTTTACTGTAGGCTGGCATTCAAAGCAAATCAAAGACCAGGGCTTAACAAATGGGTCATCTGTAATATAAGTATACATATTATTATTTTCCTTTATTCATCTAGGTAAACATCTCATTAAGATTAAAATCTCTTTCATGAGAGACCTGGCCAACAGGGCGGCAGAAGTTACAATAAATACATACAAATAACACTATAACAAGCAAAGAAACAAGTGCATATAGCTTTAACTTTTAGTCACAAATTGAATCTGACAGTGTGTTAAATAACATTTTTAAAAATAAATATTTGCTACTTTAGTTTTCTTGACAGCTAAACATATTCATTTGCCAACAACTGATTTCAGTGCCATATTTAAGTGCTACTTACAGTATGTTTGATTTTTAGATGTTCAACAATAATTTGCTGATTATATGAAGCGTTGACTTGGATGTCTCTCAGTTACTTGGCAGAAAATTCTGTCTTTCTGTGGGCTGGTTTGCAGCATTTCCACTTGAGCAGGTATGTTTTCTGCAGGTGTTATCTTTTATTTTGGTTGTAAATTATGCAGAAGTTGTTTGTATGGGTAAAATAGTTATAATGTGCAAGCCACTTATGTCTAAAAGTATAGTTAGAAGAGAAACCTCAGTAAAATGAACTAAGTAAATGTGTGGTTATTAGTTTACGCTGGCCCGCCTTTTATTCATAAAGCAAGTGATGTTTTAACAGAAATGTATCATTTCGCCACTAGAGGTCAGAAGATCAAGTGGCAGTCGTTGCATTTTAGCAATCAGTAGCCAGATTACACATCGAGCGCACGTAGACTGGACTTGTATTTCTTTACTCCATTGTTCACCTTCCTCTTAGCTCTGGTTGAGTCTCCTCCATAAATTAAACGGGATTTGTAGCTGTTTAATGTTTGTGCCTTTGTTTTTTGCCTGTCTGCCGTTTGTTGAAATTGTTTGGCCTGGCCAGGAGCAGCAAGACCAAACCGGGTAGTAAACGTGCCGTAAAACCAAAACTACAAGCTGAAAGAGGCTAAAAAGCTCCGTACCATGCTGCATAATTGTGAGTCCTCTGTGAGCGTCAGTTTTTAACATAGTCATGTCAATTATAGCTATTAGAGAAATATTGATTAGTCGTGCTTTTAAAAAAAAAAAAAAAGTGTTGCTTTTTTGAAAACTGTGGATGCCCGTTTCCGCCACTAAAAAAAACAACAAAAAAAAAGGATCCATAACTAGAAATTTCGAGTTATGGATCCTTTTTTTTTTTTTAGTGGCGGAAACGGGCTTCCATAGAAAACCTTTACTTGAATGCTTAAATGTTTCTTATTGTTAATTTTTTGTTGAATGAAATTGATGAAAATGAATTATGAGGCAAAACATGACAAGCTACTTTAGCTAGATGACATGCAACTATTTAGGACTAATAAAGGTAGGGAAATTGCTTCAATAGTGATTAAATTTACAATGTCAAAATCACAACTTGGGTCAAACAGATTAACACTAAACTTCTTTGTATTTGAGATTCGAACACAACTCCAAATGGGGAAGAAGTTTTCTCAACCTTTAGTTGTGACAATCTTCTAGGACAAATTGTCAGTTTTTACCTGAACCTTTCTTCCAATCTTGCTCATCATGTCTTCATTTCAGTCTCTATTTTTGTT
>VUQG01010670.1:3770-14066 GCA_015106755.1 Etia nguti | reverse complement strand
TTTTTTTTTTTTTTTTTTTTTTTTTTTTTTTTTTTTTTTTTTTTTTTTTTTTTTTTTTTTTTCTTTTTTTTTTTTTTTTTAGCACAAATGGGACATTTACCCTCAGTGTTTGTCAAAGCTCATAACTTTCCTCATTCCCCTCCACTTTCTCCAAAACAAGTTAAGCATACAGAGTAAAAACAAGAATGTTAGAAGAAATAAGGTAAATAAATAAATAACCAATTAGTGGCTGCAGTGCTGTGTTGAACATGTACGTGTCTCGCAGAGAGCAAAACGTCAAGCTACGTTTGGCCCGAGGCAATCTGCTTAGCAATATGTTCCTCTGTTGTTGTTGTTGTTGTCCCCCCTCCCCCCCACACTCCTCCCATCTCCATGGCTCCAAATAAAAGAGATTAATCAAGCAACCCGTCGCCCTGTCCTCAAGGCCTGCCTGTTTTTACACTTTGTTTAGCCGACAATTATCCTTTCAACAGCAAGATTTGCTACAAACCAGGCTGGAATCTGGTCGAACTAATCCTGGATGTCTCTTTATTTAACGTGGGAACAGCAAACAGGAGCTCAGACATATGATCGTCGGATTTATTTACATGTTTTGAAATGGTATTATTTAGCTGAACTCCACAATGTAGGGAAAATGTACAAAAAGTGAGCATGGAGGTAAAATGTGGAACAGATTTCAGTGATCAGAATTCAAAATAATGTTTGTATGAAAAAAAAGTTATAATATAATGGAACCAAATTATAGTATTGTAAAGCAAATACAATAATCTCACCCTAGATTGAACTTCACAACATATTTTTCCACAACATTTTCCCATGAGGTTAAACTGCTGCAGAGCTTTTGTCTGTTTTACACCCCAGATGCCCTCGACTGATCACTAATTGCACCTGTGTCCAGTTTTTACAGACTTTTTATTTTTTATTTTGTAGTTTTTGTGTTTTTTATAATCACTCGGAGGGGTTTTTCTCTCTTTGAGTGCAGTTTGATGGAAGGGGGACACCTTCGGCTCGATCCAGCTGCTCCACAAACAAATCGTGTCTGCGCAGTCTGACAGGACTTGGACTATAATTTATACACATTAATGCTTTTAGCATCTGTCTTTGCAGGGACTTTTAAAAGGTGAAATCTCCGTTATATCTGCACCTGCAGCTTTATGTAACACAACTACTGGTATCTCATATAGGAGAGAAAATACAGGGTATGCACACAGTGATTCCCACAGTGAAAAGTGGTCTAATATAAAAATCACAAATCCCGGATGGATCACTGTATCTATAAAACCTTATTTATGCTAAATCTATCAGATTTATATCTAATCAAAATTATGTGTGATTATTCAAATCCATTTTCTGACAGATTAACTACAGCTAATCTGATAAAAAGGTTCTCGGGTCACCGTGGCTCGCCTACATTAGCGGGGCTGAAGACGCCATCCGCTTCAATCCCCACCACCCTCCCGTCCCACTGAGACCTCCAGCACAAAACGGAAACTGCACAGATTCGTTCGCTTCCCACTGTATTAGCAAATTATTTTGGGCATCAGGGTTAAAAAAAAATAAATAAATAAAATGCCACAAGCCAAATTCTGTGACATCTGTCAGCTGTAAAAATCAGTGTTACAACGAGCTGACCTATTTCCTTTTAAAGCCACATTACAAGGGACTTCAGCTGTCAGAAACCAAATTCAGTCAGAAGGTGACAGGAGAATATTTCTGTTAAACTGCAGATCACAATTTGGCACAAATAACCATAGTCTCATAAAGCGGAAGTAATGGAGCCTCTCTAACCAACCAGAACGAGAAATGACTGTAGAGTCCCAATTATAAAGTTTAAAGTGTTTTAATTAGCAAATGAGCAGCTTTGAAAATGTAAACTAGCTAAAGGAGTCCTGATGAACTCGGGACAGGCTCCAAGAAGCAAAGTTCGATCATTAGCACCAGGAGTGCACAAATAAATAGAAGGGCCATGTGTTTGTTCTAATTCACGCTACATTACAGCATCGACTGGTTGATCAAACTGCTAAATATGAGCCATATTTAAATTTAAAATCAAGGGAGGAAGCAGTGTAGAGCTGTGTATTGGATTTAGTTTTAAAGTTTTGTTTCAACTCATTTAGATTTAGGTGTTTTTGACAGTCGTTCGAATTGTTTTAGTCTAATTTGCATTAGTTTCACTATTAGTATTTATACTAATATATATATATATATATATATATATATATATAAATAAATAAATAAATAAATAAATAAATAAATAAGGGCCTAATGTGAGGAGCAAGATTTCAAAAGGATCCCACCAGGTTACCTCTTAGGTGAGGTGTTTCGGGAATATCTTTAAAGCCCCAGGCAGATCCAGGACACCTCGAAATACGGCTTAGAAAAGCCTCGATGTCGCCCAGAAGCGAGGTCTGGTCTCTGCCCAGTGACCCAGAAAAAGGATGTATAGGTTTTAAACTGAACTACCAGGTTTCCAGTCTATGTCCTTGGCATGTGCCCAGTGTTCTTTGGCATCTCTAAAATCATCCCAATCCATCACATGCAGATGCTTCTTCACATTTAAATACACTGGGCACTGTTGAGCATCACCTTTCTACACGTAGGTTTACTGTAAATTGTGAATTTAAACACCAATCATGCTGCTTTCCTAAAGCTAACCAATGAGCGAAAGCAAAAGTAAAGCCAGACAAAGTATAGAGAAGGCCCCTGGCTAACAAAACAGTCATTCTGTCTCCCCACGGACCTCCCGTGACTAGTCCTGCTGCACCAAGACACCAATGCCCACGGAACTTGTGAAATAAATGTCAATATTCGATACTCTGGTGGCCTAAGCGCTGAACTGAAATACTTCTTTTTCCAACTCTGAAGTTTGAAACTTAAAAAAAATCGTCTTTGGAGTTTGGAAGGTGACAAGTGATTGCATCCTGCAGCTGGGGTGTTTAAAAAAAACAAAACATGCGTGTTAAGAAATGCAAATATAAACAATAATTAAATCTTATCTGCAGTAAATGTAAACCTGCTTTTAAGTGTCAGCAAGTGTTGCTTACCCCCCAGGTTTTAACGCATTATTTGCAGCTAGTGTGTAAAACTAAACTTTTTCTTTAACCATTTCTTCTAGATCACTAAAATGTCACCTAACAGACCCTAGCGGATTATATATTTATTCTTTTTAACTATAGGGACATGTTGAGGTTTTAAAAAAAACCAAACCTGATTATAAATGTGTTCTGATCAAAACCGTGTCACTAAATATAAAAGTACAGGTGACAGACTGATTTCTGGTTCCTTTTTATTTCCTGCAATGCACCCGTCCTTAAAACTTGTGCTACGGCACAGACAATAATAACATGCTGATGTTTGAAAAAAATAATTGCTTCTATTTCTTCAGTGAAATCTGTACAGACTGCAGACAATGAGCGTGATTCATGTTGTATTTCTGTGCGGGAGTAGCAGCATGTTGGCAGCCGGCCTGTCTCCAGTTTGTGTTTAAGCTTCACGAGTTAAACTGTGGTGACACTTTGACAGGTTTCCTGTTATAATAAGACTCCAAACCAGGTTTCTTCCCTCATCGTTTCCTGTCACAACTGTGTCAGTTTATTATGGCTTGTTTTTTAGGGAAAGATGCTAACAGTGTGTGTGTGTGTGTGTGTGTGTGTGTGTGTGTGTGTGTGTGTGTGTGTGTGTGTGTGTGTGTGTGTGTGTGTGTGTGTGTGAGAGAGAGAGACGGACAGAGCCAGATGAGCAGGCAGATGTTTCCTCTGTCTCTACTCTGTCTGAGAAAGACTGACAACAGCTGGACCAGTGCCAGACACACACACACACACACCTACACACACACACAATAACCAAGACATTCTACCTGCACCAAGCTGCATCTCTTTGTGTGTTTTTCTGTTTTGTTAATTTTTTGTTCATTGCACCATTAGCCTTTATCAACCCATTTAAACAAAACATGATGGATGATTTTTACATTATAATGCTAGAAAAGTATTATAATAAACTACCTAAGGTGAGAAACACACAATTTTTAATGATACCAGAATACAGAATACTGAATTTTCAGTCATGAAAGACTATTTAAACAAAACAGTTTGAGCTTCATTTTTTCTTTCTCCCAGGTGTATCACACAATGTGAGACTTCAGATGTCAACCTTCTTTTAGTAATGATAATTTCTTGTGTAAAATAATGAAGAATAAAATATCAAATTTACCATAATGCATGTCTACATATTTGTTTCTTTGTCCACCAACCCCTCCTACACAATCAGCAATTGAGCAACTGAACTTGGTACACAGGTACATCTTAGGCCCCTGAAGGTTCTTATCTATAGATATTATGACCTTGTCATGTTGCCTAGCAACCAGATACTAACTGGCAAAAACAACCTATTTATGCACCTATACACCTTATAAAAACATTATATCATGCTTATAGTGTCAACATTACATTACACCATTTGACACATTAACTTATGAAGTCTAGCTTACCGTGGCTATCAAAACTTACATAACACTAATAACTGTAGTCTGTGTCTGCGCTGTAACTGTAATGTCATTGTATGGGTTTTTGTCAGCAAGTGTGCAAGTACTTAAGTGAAAAAATAAATGTTTAAAAAAATCAAATCAGGATTGTAATAAAACTGTTACAGTTGTGTTCAAATCTGTGACCAGAAGCCATAGAAAGTGAATCATATTTGGACACTTTGAGCGACAATTGGTGAAATATCTGCTGGCAGTGTGAACTGGGCGGGAACTGTGATTCCCTGTGATTTCAGACTACCAATAAGTGTGAAGAATACCATTTATTGACATATGACATGCTAGTAAATACATCAGAGGGTCACTGAGGCAACCGGAGCCTGAAATGTATGTAAACCATGAGCTGGTGTGCACAAAGAAAACGGAAGTTTAGTATTTTGTGGGTCTCCCAAAGACCACCTCAGACCTTCTTTAACAACTTCCCTGACCCCAGTGAGCCTAAAAAACCACTAAGAGAATGTAAATAATAAGACTCTAAAAACACCCTACAGAGAAGAGTCAGAGCTGATAACAGCGTTGTGGATGCTGTGAGGGAAGTTTAAATGTTAGTTAACCATACCATGTTGTTTTCTGTCTCGTTCTTTCCCTGCATGCTGGTTTCACTCTGCCTGTTAAAGGTTTCCTCTCTCTCTGCCCTGCAAGAGAAAACAAACAAAGGTGAATCCTAAAAGACATTAATGTAAGAAAACCACCTGTTCTTAACTATTTTGTCAGGTTGTATGGAAACTAAATAATCACTTCTGTGTTGCTGGGTACCTGTGGGGTTTTCCGAGTATTTTCTGAGTGAAATGGGTCAGTTTCTCTATCTCTTCCTGGTACCTTTGCAAGTCTTGGGTGAGTAAATTACGGAGCGCGCTCAGTGCCTCCTCCTGGAACACCAGTCTCTCAGACTGGACCAAATGCTCGGTGATCGAGGCCTGAAGCTGCCGACAAGCAGACAACTGAAGCTACAATGCAAAAGCATGGAAAATGTTTTTAACATAAGGCTCAGAAGGAGCAGCTCTGAGTAAAAACAGTGAGATTTATGACTTATTTGCTTCAATATTCGGATTCCTCAACACTGGCACAGTTTGTTGGTTTTATCTCTGGCCTTGTACGTGTTAACTTCTGAGCCACTTTCAACATCAATCTTGTTTCAAAATGCTGCATGCCCGAACACAGACGTTGATTCATGACCTTGGGCTCAGCACCATCTAAGAGAGGATCCCACCCACTTCTCGTCTTTGCAATGTTCAGTTAAACAGAAGAAAGTTTGCTTAAAGGAGACGAAAGAGCTAAATCTGCTTCTTTCAGACAGTGGAGATGCAATAAGGCCCAGTACAGGTTAAAAAAGTATTATTTTAACCTGTAATTCATGCAAAGCAACTCCAGTACAGCCCAAGAATAACACAGCGGAGCTGTAAAACAATCAGACCTCTACAAGACACGGACTCCTGCTGTGCTCACTTACTGTGGACGTCTGAAGGCAGGAGCTTCTCTTCAGCTCTTGTTCCGTCTGTTTCTTCCTCTTCTGAAGATCAAACAGCTCAGTGGTCAGCAGCTGCTGGCGGCCTTCAATCTGAAAGAGTCTGATGACACAAACAAAGGAAAATTTAGTTTGCAAATTGAATGTCAAACTCCCGTCTGAGCTGGAAAAACTAGAACTCAAACTGTGGCAGATGGCATATATTGTGATTTCACATAAGAACATTTTGAATTACTTAAAAAAAATAGCACAGTAACATGCTGATTTTTACTAAAGGGACATTGGCAGAAATACGGGCTATATGGATACATTTGGACAAAATCTGGTTCGATCACATAGACAAACAGGAAGACGTGGACAGAAATGAACAAGCTAACATGCTTAGAAGAAAAGGCAGAAACAATGAACAAACTTCACTGCAAAACTAGTAAAAACATGGATGAGAGTCAGATATTTCTGGGGAGAAAAGCTTGCGATAGAAGCATAAACTCTGCTGTTCTTTGTTCCTGAGCTGCTTCTGAACTCGAGGCAGTGCAAACTTTAATCCTCTCTGTTTGTTTTATAGCAGCTGAGAGATTTGCCTGAGAAAACATGGATGACAGGTACAGCATCACAGCTCAAGAACTTTAAATGACTGAATAACTTGTGATACTTTAAACACTCAACCCTCCAAGTCCAGCGCTTTTCTCTTTTCACCATTTCCCTCTAAACACTCCACATAATAAAGCCTTGACAGCTATTTTGTAACCACATCAAGTGTTGCTGACTAACCTGTGGGGTCCTATTTAACTTGAAACTGTTCCTCCCTTAAACAAACACAGCGTTTTCATAGTTACACACAGAGCTGAACAGCTGATGCAGATTTAGCGATTGTTGCTCCCGGTTTGATTCAACAAGCAGCCAAATTCTCGAAATCCACACTCTGACTCACATTAACATGGACTGTAGGTGCTGTTGTCTCCTGCATAGCTACATTCTGATATTAACCACTGTTATCTGTTATGAGCTGGTACAGTCACAGCAGTAGAGTTTGATTAGAAAAAGCCATAAGATAGTGGTAGTAGTGCCTATGGCTACTTACTCAGCCCGAGTACAAACAGGGGGAATAATACAGGCCCTATGTGGCTACATAATAAGATGCACTGCCTCTTCAAGGTACTGTACATGCACTGTCATTAAGCATGCGTCCACTGGGAGGCACTAAACCTCTGCACGAGTGTCAGAAGAGCAGGTGATGAGAGGCCGAGAAGTGTTTTGTTTGCGAGGACGAAGAGGAGGCTCATCTGAGAAGCCTTTGATGAACTAACTGAAGAATTGACATGTAGAGAAAGACAAATTAGCACAAACGATAAAAACAACCAAAACAAAAAACACAAAGGCACCCTGGGAAATATATTAACATTGTGTTAATGAGGTTTTCAAGAGGGCCCACTGACTCGGCTGTGTGTCATGAGAGCTGCTGTGAGACGGACAGAAAGCTGAGGTAAAGCTCAAAGAGGACTATAATCTTTGATTTACATTCACTCTGAGCAGCTGGAAGAAAGAGAAAGGATGTTGTTTGGAAGTCATGCAAATGTCTCAGTTTAAGAGAGAAAAACCTGAACCACACCCCAAAAAGTGAGGAGAGCTCCGTTATACCAATATTTGAATATTTCTGTCCTGGTGGAAAACAATGAGGCCTCCACAGTCACATGATCTCAACCCAGCTAAATACTTTTTGGAGATTTTGGAGTGATGTGTTAATGCTATAAATAAATATGAAGATAGCGTTTTTCAAAAATTCACAGCAGATATATAGAGAGATATCTCTATCTATATATCTATATCTATATCTATAGCAAGGTCTTAACAGATCATGAACCAAGGTCTTCAAGTGCTCCAACAACCATGAAGTATGTACATTAAGCAAAGTGCTATCAGATTACGCAGTCATATGTCAAGTTTTGTTTTCCTGTGGCTTTTAAACTTGTTCTCTTTCACCCATATAACACAGCTGAGGCAATATAAATAAAGATTCCAGATGCAACACTTGGCTTTGGTGGACAAACCTTTAGTCGAGTATTCTGAATTTTGTTAGATTTTTCTAAAGGTGCCTGAACATCGGAGAGATGAAGACAGATTGCATTTGCTGGCATTTGTTTTTGTGGGGTTTTTTGGGATCTGAGTGAAATTCACATGGGCCTCATGTTTCTCCCATTTTCTCTGTGTAACCATTTTAAAAGTTAAGAACCAACAACACTAAGTTTAGTGTCATTTCGGCTGAAATCGGGGACAGCAGTATCACTGCAAACTGTGCGGTGTAGCTCTGCCCTGCTGGACTGTGGATGAATTTCCAATTATTTTTTTCCAACTTCTTCAGAAATCTATATTTTTCAGTTCATTGTTTAGAAGAAATTAACATCTTGAGGGGAAAAAAAAAAAAAACATTTCTGAAGTTCATGCAAATTAACTCATCAGTCACCTGTCAATCAAACCTGATGTTAACCAATCAAAAGACTTCATTAAAACACTGCGATGAGAAACATCACCCATCCCGGTGAAAAGACATTAATTACCAATGAGTGTGTGTGTGTGTGTGTGTGTGTGCGCGCGCGCGCGCGCGCTAGCAAGCGAGCGAGAGAGAACGCACATTCACGTGAACATGTAAACAGACGCGCATCGCACCACATGGTAACAATGTGTCAAATCCTGCTTTCTGTGAAACACACACACACACACACACACACAGCCAGCTGTCAGTGTGCTCTGATTAGGGGCTTATGTACAGAAAAGCGTGAATAGGGCTCCATAATTATATGAATGTATGTGACAAACACATTTTACTCCATAATTGCAGGTGAAAAACGTGTGGGTGTCATTTTTTAAAATTTTTTTACATTAATGTATCTCACTACTTGCAGCTTGTCACATATATAATTTTCCTTGTGTCTGGTTTACACAGAATCTATACACTGTGGCGTATAGAATTTATTCTCATGTATAAAATCTGTTCCAGAATCCATTTCCATCATAGACAAAGGTGACGCTATACAGCTTTATGTAAATGATCATGCATGTTAATGCCAGGCTCCACTTTTACTCCAATCTCTGCTGAAATGGTACATTTAGAGCCAAAACTAAAGCTGTTTGCAGGTGTATTCACAAATTACAGACTCAACAATCTGACTATCTCAATGGATCGCCAGATAATTAGACCCAGTAACAGTTCTCATAACAGATTTGAAGAGCAGCTAAGACCATCATTATGAACACTGAAGTAAATATCTTATGGAGGCTTTGCTGGACTAATATTTTACAAAGAAAGGGATTCAAAAGTGATTGCTGTGCTGTTATAAGAAGAAATGTGTGACAAATATGAATACACACACACACACACACACACACACACACAAAGAATGAGGAGTTGAGGGTGAAATAAAAGCTAAGGGTGAGAGGAGTGCAATAATGAGCTAAAAAAGGCTTTGACAGTATAATAAGAAGGAGGAGGGCATGACAGAAACAGATACCAACAAAGAAAGGAGCGGAGAGAAGAAATCATGTTGAGTCTTGTTTAATCAAACATCCTTGATATGCTGAAAGACAGGAAGAAAGCCATGAAAGAAAAAAGAAAGTGAAAGACAATAAAGAAAAGGCAAGAAAGAAAGAGAAATCAAGAAAGGTTAAAGAAAAAAAACAAAAGAAAACAAAAAGAATACAAAAATAAAGACTTGATTTTGCGTATGTAGGAGAGAAACTAATAAATACAAATTTTAAAAGGATCAGACCTGGATATTTAAGAACAAACCCGGGAGAAAAAAGGTCCACTTTCAAGTTTCAAAAAAGCAGGTGGACTTTGCACTGTACATGTGCAACTACCTATTATCATACCTCAGTCTCACAGCCAAATATGAAACATCCACAAAAGTTTTAGTGCTTTCAGGCTGAAAGTGTGACAAAGAGAAGAGAAGGCAGCTGTCATTCATTTTTACATTTTAGTGGAAACAACAAAGTTTCATTTTCACATTTTATTAGATCTAGGAATCATGACTGGTTAAATTTAGCAAAACATAGCTGCTGGTATGAAGCCCAAATGCTGCTAGAGGAGTTTTAAAAAAAAAAATGCACTTCATCTATGAAACATACTTCTTTTTTCAACACATTTGTCCATAGTCATGCGACCTTTCAAAAAAGGTAAAACCTTCTGCATGTGCAGAAACAGATCATAGATTTTTTTATTATTTCATTACTAGTCAAAGTTGCATCTTCTGGGTATAAAAAAAATAATAAAAAAAAAAAAAAAAAAACCAATATTAAG
>VUQG01010666.1:4030-22331 GCA_015106755.1 Etia nguti | reverse complement strand
AAAGCACACAGCATCATCAAGGACCACAGCCACCCAGCACGTCAGCTGTTCTCCTTGTTACCATCTGGCAGACGTTACAGGAGTCTGGCTGCTCGGACTACAACACTTAACACTTCTGCTCGTCAAATACATTTCATTGCAATGTTGACCCTGTGCTAACTTGCATATGACAAATAAAACTGAAACTGAACAGAACTGAAACTACATTCATGTAGTTGTAAAAAGCATGACAATATATTAAATAATCCAAAGTATTCAGAATACGTTACTCTCATTGAGTAACTTAACGGAATATGTTACAAAATACATTTTGGGCCATGTATTCTGTAATCTGTAGTGGAATACATTTTAACCTTCCCAACACTGATCATAACTAATGAGACAAGACAGGGGAGGCAAAAACGCACATCGCACAAGACGGGAGACTATCAAAATAAAACAGGAAGTAACACACACTGATAATGAAAGTTGAATAATTAATATTTGTTATGGAAATTTCACGTCTTTCTCTTAAGGCATTCCAAGCTGTTTGATTCCTTCTGTTGTCTTTCGGTTATGGATTGGACCTGTTTATTTTATTGCATCTTTTGATTGGCTGTTACTGCACTTAAATATATTTTACTCATTTCTGTTGTACAGTGAGTGCTTTGTGATGACTTTTCTGTGAAATACATAAATGTTTCTTTTTGTTTTTTATCTGAAATCTTTCCTTTCACTTGACCTTGAGCAGCGAGAGCATAAAAGCAGGCAGAGCATTAGAAGAAATCATGGAGGATGTTCGATACAGCCAGCCACCATCAAATACAGCAGTTTTGAAACTCTTGCCTTTTTGCCTTTTGTTAGTTTAGAATGTACTGAACCCTTAATCTTTAACATCTGCCAAACTGTTGCTTAGGATAAGTCATTAACTTCTTGTGTGCATCTTGATATGTAATTTCTATATATTTGCCAAAGTCAGATGGAAATCTTACCACAGGGAAATGTAATTAGTATGTCGCTAAAGGCACCCTAACCCCAATCCTACTGTTCTCCAGTGACCTATTGCATGGTAAATGGTTAATCTTCTGAAGTCTACTGATGACTGGCAACAACAACCTCAAGTCAAGGAAATCAGAATATGTAATTTGTATTTTTGTTATTGTTCTTCCAGATTTGGCAATCAGGGAACAACAAAGATTCAGTCATTCTAACTGACGCACAATAAAAACAATTTGCATTCTTTCCCAAAAAACGTCACTTTTGCATTTCTCTGAAAAATAGGATTTTGGTTTTCACCAAAAATGACTTAGAGGGTTAATTAGTCGGTGCTATATGATAGCACTATATGCAATCACAGTGTCACAATGCAGCCAGATAACTTGAATAAAGCTGGTATTAGTTGAAACAAGAACAGTTGGTGCACATAGAAGCATTTGGCATCCAGGAAACAACCCACTTCATTTGAGTCCACTTTTCTGGATCTGGTATACGTAGATGTGGAAGGCCATCATGAGTCAGCTAACCCACAACGTCATCAAAGCTGAAGGTCAGTGTTTGGGAACTCACTCCGGAAAAGTAATTCATAACTATCCATCCATTTTCTGCCATTTATCCGGGGCTGGGCCTGGAATGCTTGAATACGCAGCCTATTGATGACATGTAATGGTTTAGGACAGGTTTCAAACTTTTCCACATTGTATGGACATCCTGAGGTTGGTGGTTGGTTTAATAACTCTTCCTGCCCATACTCATCTTGAAGTGACCCATGGCTCACCGGAAAAAGATGGAGGACAAAAGCCTTAGTTAGAGTTAACGAGAGACTTCAGCAGTCTGAACAAATCATGTCTTATAGGTCTTGACTGACAATTGATTTAGGCAGTTGGGTTGTGGAGAGTTTGGGGAGAAGGTGGAGAGTGAGATGCTTTTGTGGACAACAGGCCCACAAAACATACACATCTCTTATTAGATTGCATTAATCTAGAAAGTATCCAAATCTTTCACGTTGATATAATTAGTTTCATTTTCTGATCCTAACAATAAGGAGCTGCCTCTGCAGTGCATCTGCTGGTGCAGGGATGTAATCTTCACTCTCTGCTGTGTATACTGGGAAACTTTGGCAGTGAGCTCAGAGTGTGTGTGAGATTGTGTGGAAGTGTATTGTCTACATGTGGGGATGCAAGTGCACGCAGCCACAGACAGCTGTGAAAACACCTCTCCCCCTCATCACTGCAGAGCGACGCCTCAGATGCTGCTCATGTGGTCCAGCCTGGAGACGATGAGCATTCGTGAGTTGTCTGGTAGCAAAATTTGGAAATAAAATGCCTAAAACCTGCAGCGAGACAGGTTGGAGATTGGTGTAAGATCATATTGTTACTGATTTTTTGGGTACTTATTGTGCAATTGCTGCTACATAAGAGCCTACACGATGAAGAGCACATTTGTGAGCCAATATATTTTCCATTTACTGGCTCCCCCAGCGTCCCGTGGTTCCGCTTGTGCTTCAATCTATTCAATGTATTCCAAAAATTCGATTTATTTAAAGAAACCTTAGCAGGTTAGCAGTTAATTTTCTTTCATGAGAAATTCTCTGAACTAAAATAAGCCTGCTTGCAATGAGAGAAAAAACAATCTTTTTGCCAATCAAAATGGACCAAAAAAGATCGCATTCAGGACTCTGTTTTGAATTCTTCCACGAGCGGCGAGGTCAGCTTTTACATTTCTTGAAACGCTCTCCCAATTGGACGGATGGTACACAAGACACAACCGTGCACGAGACGGATTTTGGCTTCCCTCAAGTGCGGTTGCTTTATTTTAGAGCATTCAGCTGTTTGTGTATGTGTTTTTACAAGGGTTCTTGGGGCTTTTAACATGCCTTCTGCCATGTAATTAGTGTCTATGGCTAACTACCTCTCAGCAGGCAGTTTTAAACACTTTCCATGGCTGCACACCTCACAGGCCAAGAAGCACTTGTACAGAGGGAAGAGAAAAACTCATTTCGGCGCTCTGTAGGGACCAACATACAGGATCTGAGGCTGAAATGCACATTACAGGTGTTCAAAGTCCAGCTGTTTCAATATCTCGTGCACAAAGAAATCTCATGCTTCTTAAGTGAAATACCAAAAAGTCTGATAGAATATTTGATAACATGTGGCTTGCAAAGGAATACACGATCTAAGCAGACGCTGGAAAGGATAGAGAATCCAACTGGGATTTCACTAAAAAGTGCATTGAAGACATTCCAAAATGGAAATGTTTACCGCTGTGCATTATTACAGATGAGTGAGGGAGTGGGTCAGTATATGTGAGAGTGAAAAAGTCCAAATGAGATAGACGGTCCATGTGCACGCAAAGGCATCTGGTTCTGATCAGAGCTGAACGGCCTGGTTGTGTGGCCACATTCAGTGTTTGGGGGTGCACAGCCGAGGAGCCTAATGTGTCAATAAGGTCCTGTGACACGAGGACATCTGTAAGCCATTCGTTTGTAGGGCTCCCTCAGGGTTACACTTATATAATATATCCTGCATCAACGCCACACTCGTAGAAACGCGTCCTGTTGGAAATTCACAAGGCGACAAAGAACAACAGAGCATGTTTGAAGGCGATGAGTGGGATGTTTGTTGTCGATGGCAAATTGGAAGCCGTGAGAGAAGTGAAAACAAATTTAAATTGAAAACTGTCCTCCTGAAAAACAAGACAGTCAGGGGAGACAGTAGAATATTTGTGGGTAAAGTAGCTGTCTTTTTCCCATGTGTTGAACTGGAGAATAAAATTGAATTACAGAGTTCACTGCTGTCAGTGGGAGCCCATGTAAACAGATGCAGGAACGCCAGCCGGGGCCAGGTTAGCTGGGCTAAACACTCCTGTGACACAGATGCAGTTGCCTGGCCTCCCAGCCGCTGATATCTCCGCTCATTAACGTGTGGCATGGAGGGAAAAACACATGGCAGCGGCGCACTTTGGCTCGCTCGCACAAGTTTATGAAAGTAGATAAAACCAGACACGCAAACGGATGCCGAGCGGCTCGCAGGCCTCTCTGCGATGTACGTCTGGATGCCTGGAGGTGCGTGCGTGTTTCTGTAAGCGGCTGCTGTATTTCATTTTGCAGCATTTATCTACCCGCGCTGCGGCCTTTGAGGTCCAGCTTTTGTCCACCAGCGCTACAGATGTATGTTAACTAGTAGCAGAACTCTCCTTCTCTCCCACTCTAAGAGGGTTTGGCTGAGGCCTCCCACCAAACACAAACGCCCATACCAGACGAGTGCATCACCCCTGTTCGGAAAGAATGAACACATTGCTTCCTAATGTGTTCCCAATGGATGCAGGTATTTGTGAGGGAGTCAGTGATCTGCGGTATAATTGGTTCTCAAACTAGGCCATGATGCTCGGCAGACAAACCCTCCCTCTGCTGTGACATCTGCACGTTATACAGCAGAGACATAACAGCAGTTTGTAAACAGTTGGCCCTGTGATCACAAGTACAAGCTAATAAAAAAAAATTCTCAATGAAAACAAAGAGAATCACTTTCCCATCATCTTAAAACAACATCTGACAAAGTTTTCCTGTGTACAACATCTTGGAATTTAATGCCTTTTCCCCCGAAAAGGTCTGATCCAAACTAGTGGCCTCTATTGCAATGAGTTCAGCACTGTTTATTCCTTTAACAGTTAGTGACCTGACTCGGTGGTCCCTCTGATTAGAACCCAGCTGAGATCAGACATCGGGCTCCAGCGAGAAGACATCAGGACCACTTCAGAGCCCCCTTAAAAACATGCCCTTTAATTATTTTTGTAAGTGTAAGTGAACGAGCGAGTGGAAACTATGCGGAGTCCAGCCTTCCTCTGCAGGGGACCGGGGCTGTTACCTCGTGGAACGGCGATGGGGTAGGAGACATCACACACATCGCAGGCCTGACTAGGGGGGGCAGGAAGAGGTTTAGACCGGCACGTTAGTGTAAACACCTCAACTGGCCTGGACTGTCCAGCTGCACTTAACTCTCTGACCTTCCAATGTATATCATACAGAGGTTTATGCATAGATTATTTGACTGAAATCTCTCTTTTACATGACTTAAGTGATGAGCATCCTGAGACCCTCCTATCATGAATACAAGTCTTTTCATAAGGAGAAGCTACATGACGATGCAAGTAAAACAATGGGTTTCCATTCATTTACAGGTTGAGTAGGGGACAGCGTGTCAGCTGCAGAAGGGTTTTGTTCCAAAACAGATTATGAGCCAAATTTTCTGAAAGATTCAAACCCCAACAGTTGATAATGTTGCTGTTGTGGCTGGAGCTGCAACTAATCACTTCTAAGTGAGTTTGTGGTTAATCAAATGAGTGACGGAAACTGCCAACATAGAGAGACAGACAACCGCTCACTGTCACATCCACGCCCACAGTCACTATACAGCTGATTCACCAATTAATGCATGCACGTCTTTGCACTGCAGTAGGAAGCCGGAGCATCTGCAGAAAACACATTTGGCAAAGGGGGAGCATGCAAAGATCAATGTTTATAAAGCAGCATCTCTAATTTAATATGATAAAATGTTCATCGATATAGCTAAAAAAAATTGATTGATCTCTCCATAAAGATTTAGCATCAAAAAGGGGCTCAGTGGTGTCTAGCTGGAGAACACGGTAGAGCAGCTAGCAGGAGCTGGTGGAGACCAAAACTGGAGCTGAAAGTTCTTGATCTTTCTTTGCAACCATTTTGTTTCTCTGTGTAGTTTTTTTTTATGTGTTGTCACTTGGTCTCTTCGTTTTGGTTATTTTGTTTAAATTTTTGGTTGTGTTCACTATGTCCCTTTTTTGTGTCACTTTGTGACCTTTCATCTCTTTGAAGTTGTTTTGTCTGCCTGTGTTAACTTTTTTTTTCTCTTTGTAGTCATTGTCACTCTGTGGTCCTTTTTTGAGCTTGTATTTATTTCCTCCCCCCGTCGTAATGCTTGTCACTGTGTAGCTGTTTTGTGTCAATTTGTGCCCTTCACATTATCTCTTTGTAGTTGTTTTTTCATGTCATTTGTTGGTCATTTTTAAATCTTTTTTATTTTTTTTTTTCTTCTTTGTGGTTGTGTTGTTTCACTTTTTCGCCACTTTGTGGTCATTTGTCTGTCTTGCAGCAGTTTTATGCTTGTGTGACTTTTAAAAGTAATACAGACACATAATACAGAGATGTTATGGCGTGAACCTCGGATATCTTGGGCTCGCTTAGTGACCCATTCATCTGAAGGGTCCTGCAAAGAAATGGCGTCGAACCACTCAGCTTTATTAACCCTCTGGTTGTGTGCTGACAGTTTCAGCACTGACTGCAAAGCACTTCACCCGTACCTACTTCTGGTTCCTTTAGCATCTTTCCTCCTTACATCATGGTGAGTGTGTGGCCTGTCTATCACCCTCTGTCCTTTTTCTTTCTGCCGCTCCCTTTTCCACGCTCCCCGTCTCCTTTCCTGCTTCCCTCTCTCCCCTCCCTTCCTCACCTCAGCATCTTCACCGCACACTCTGTCCCGGTCAGCCTCTCATTATTTTTACCCACCAGAATGTGGACCAGCTCCACTTCATGCGAATAGGAAACCACAAGTTTTGTTCTGCCTGGCCGGCACCCAGAGCAGTTTTAGCCCCTTCAACAGTATCTCAACTCTTAGGAAAATGTGGCATATTAAGCAGTCGACAGATTAAAGAGGTTAAAGATAAATACCTCAATCAAAAGCCAGTAATCAGTAAATTAAAACACATCTACTGCTTAAATCAGCCACTATTTTTCCCACTAAGTGACAGAGAGATAGCAGGACACGCTGCTCTGTTTTTCTTTCAGGATGCTGGCACACTTTCATCACATTATGAACTTCCCGGCATCCATGGCCAGGAAGACTGACCTCAAAGACAGTAGTAACCGTAGCTGTGCTTTATCCCAGCTGAGTCCGAGATTTAATCTCACGTCATCTAATAAAGGCCTGATAATGTCCAGGTTTGTAACCACCAACCTTTGTTACAGTAACACGTTCATGTGGCTGTAATGAAGGCTGAAAGACTGGCAACGTTCTGCATGAGGCCACGTTAGACAGGAAACTAGCAAAGCTTTGGGAAATGGGTCTTATTGTTTCTTTATTCAGCTGCAGGTCTGAAAAATTAGATTTAAATTCTGTTGAACTTTCCTTATTATGATATTGTCAGTTCCTTACTGATAACCAGTAAGTCGTTTTATACCAGCATAAAAGTTTACCTTATTGTGTTTGACTCAAAGGTTTGGATAAAGTGCCAGTAGCTGCTTCCCAGCGAACCTTAGATAAGCAAAGGGTGTTTTCACACATTTATCAGATGATTATTCATGGCAGAATGACTGATTCTGCTTGTTCCTGAATACAAAACTTTAAGAGCTGAGAGCCTAATATTTAAGAATTCATATATTTGCTTTAGATTAGTGAATGTAATAAAATGATCAAAAATCAACATGTTTTAAGCACATTGCAACGGTGCATCTTTCCCTATCGAGAATTTTAACTGCTTGTTTATATTACATCATCTTTGTGGGTGCTGCTTGTGACCAAGAGGTTACACAATCATTTGTATGAGAAAAAATCATAAAATGCATTAACATAGTTGCAGAAAACAGACTCTAATAAGATAACATGCATGTAAGTATCTAACACTGCCCATTGTAAGAATACACTGAGATATTTTAGCTTTTAAATCAAAGTCTGATTAGTTTTCTCCTTCGGTGTCCTTTGTTTGAGAATGTGATCAGACCTCAATCTGACCTAACAATCATGTGAACGCTGCAAGTTTGAACTAAACTCCTTCCTTTAACCAGGTATGCTATGCTGACTACGATGACCTGGATGACTGAGAACCTTCACAGAGAGGTATGCTTTACATTCTGCAAAATACAAACAGCAATAAAATGAACTGAGGGCTTATTCGTTAGACACTAGTCACATCACCTTCTTCCTAAGACTGCACTCTTAGTGTCAATGATCGACACCCCATAAACACAATGTTTAACTTTATTACTCACACAAGAACACATACTAATCAGCCATCTTGCAGGAAAACCACAGGTGGTTGCAGACATCCCGGATCCAAAGCAGAAGGATGGAAAACGGCTGTGCTGATGAGCCTAAATAGCAAACATACATTTTTATTATATTGATTATTGAATTAATTATGCATGCCTTCAGTGTGCTGGCACCTCTAGCATGTCCTTATTGTCTACTTGTCATACAGATTAACTTGCTCACCTTTCTGATTTATTCTTAGTGCTCACTGATTGCAGAAGGTTCATCACCAGTATATGAAGCCAGAGCATTGAAGTTATCTTTCTGTTGTTTTTACAGTTCTGTTTATTAGCAATGAGTTAAGTTGGGAGTTACCAGCTGTCCTGTTTTTTAGTTTTGGTTGTATTAGTTTAGCTCACTAACACAGAGGTTCCTGTACACTATCCCAGCCACTTGGTTAGGTCCCAGTTTGCAACTTACAAGCTGCTACTATGTGTTGGATTCTCTCTGGGGTACCTTTGCATGGTCTGCTTGAGTCCTGTCAGCTATGTTAGACTCCTGCCTCTATGGATCAGCCTCTCAGGGCCTGGTCTTAAGCTGCTATGATCAGAACCCCTATGCTGTCCTTTAACTCAGACTTTTCTAGATACTTTTAGGATTTCCTGATGTCAGCCACTTCCTGTATTTGTCGATGGTACGCCCCATGTAGGGGCTTGGTCACCCAACAAAGTTTCTCTTCCTGCATCACTGTCTGTCTTTATATAAGACAGATGTGATGCGGATTCAGATTCATCCTGCATGTAGAGCTGTACAATTGTGCGCTGCATTGCTGTAAATTCTGTGGTGTGACCACACAATTAGCACCTAGCCTCATATTACATGGACAGCACTACACGAAATGAGTGCAACAATGAATATTACAGAAAGAGCACCTACTGCTGAGTGGAACCACTTTCTTGGTGGAAATCCTTCATCGAGATATGAGGTGATGGTGCGTAAGGTGTTGCATCATGGAAAAAATGTCCCGCCCAAGGTTATCAGATCCACGCCACACAATGTGACTTGGAATGAACTTATCAGATTGCTAAAATTACAGTGTGTGTAGGCCACCTCGACACTGTATAAAGTTGTCTGGTGGTGTAAACGCTTGCAGGCTGGGAATCTGTTGGCGACCATCCATCCCACAAGAATGAGTGAAGGTTTAGCCAGTGTTAGTACGATGTTGCTTATCAAAGATAAACTCTTTAGTCTGGTTTAGTTTGGTTGTTATGCATTTACGTGAAACTGGTCCGATTATGCCAATGGATACCAATTGTTCCTTAAATTTCCAAAATCACGCACACACAAAAAAGGACGGCTAAGGAAACTGGGTCTCTGTTTCTTGTATAACCTGAATCAAAACACTGTGCCTGGATTGGCCGATGAGGCACTCCATAAGAACTAATGTTTCACCTCCAATATCCCTTCCATGAGCCTGGTACACTCTCCAGCAATAGAATATAATGCATTTAAAAACCCCTATGCCTCATGAAATCGTGTTATTTGCACACCGATGGCTGCAAATTCTTTCAAATGTTATATGGCAAATGACGCTCAGTCTCCCAGCAGATCAATGAAACTAGCCAATGAAGACTATAACGATAAGCAAAAATCATTTCATTATTCTGTTAGTGTGATTTTATTTGTCTGGTGACTGTATCAACAAGGTATTTGCTTTTCAGCTCTGTTCATGCCAACAAATACATAACAATGATTAAAAAGGGGGAAAGAGCAGAGGCTCAATTGGCTCTTAAAAGAATAAAAGGTTGTATCAATTTCCCAAAAAATACATCAAGTCCAATGGGCAGGCACAGCTCACACTTAAAGGAGTTTCAGGTTCATATAATAAGGGATATGTTTTTCCATGTCATGTCTCATTTGCTTGTTCAACAATCAAAATCAACCCAACTGGGCTAAATAATTGAGTCCAGCCCTGAGTGTGTATGAGAGAGAGAGGAGGAGAGAGAAAATTGATTTATACACTGAGCCATCCATAATCATTCAAAAGTGACTGCAGCAGAAGGCAAGGATTAAAATGCACCTTTGAAAAGTATTACTCCACACATTAACGTGTCTGTGGCCTAACAATGAATGCAACATAACAAGGACTGCATAATGAGACGAACGCTTGCGTTGTTGCCTGAAGCATTTCTTTGCTTTGTACAAGTGGGACAAATTTATTGCTTGGTTGTTAGTTCAAAGTCATACCACTAAATTCTTCATGTAGAAAGGACAGGAAAAGTGAACTTTACCCTTGTTATAACTTGATTTTCCTCTGCCATTGCCTTTATAGCTGCAGATTAATAAGAGGAGGACTGGAACAAACCGAAGCTTGGGTCCTGACAGTTCTGCCTCTCACATCCATAAAACTAAGAAAAGAAATTTAGGATGATAAATTGGACAAATCCTTCAGCGGCTGAGCTCTGAGGCCATGTCAGACACTGGCGTCTAATGATAAGCTCTTAACCCTGAACCTCATGGGAATAAACAGTTGGAATCATTAGTGAAATGGTGTATGAATAAAAGCTGGAAAGCATGCTTTACTCTCATGGAAAATCTACCTGCTTATCAGGTGAGGTATTATTTTCCAGAGTTTGTTGATAACCAACTTTCTATCTGGTCAAAAGACATCCAGGAGTCAATATGCAAGCAAACAATTGTTAGTATGCTGAGGTTGTTAATAAAGCAGTATCCTGCTGAACCAACCTCTTAACATCCACTAGGCTGCAGGTGAACCACTTAGGGTTAGGCTGCTTTTTAGTCACATGCTAAGCAAGAATAAATATTGGAGCCATAGACGGGTGTACCAACATTCCTGGCGGAAACCTGTCATCAAGATATGAGGTGATGTCTTGTAAGGTCTTATAATTACGTGTTGCATCATGGAAAAAATATCCCACCCAAGATCATCAGATCCACGCCACATACACACGGTGTAGCTTGTAATGAACTTATAAGATTGCTACAATGACCAAGTACTCTTAACGCTGTATCTTAAGTTGTCTGGTGGTACGAATGCTTGAAAACTGGGAACCTGTTGGCTACCAACCATCCCTCAAGAATGATTTAGGCTTTCAATGCTTGAATTTGTTTGGTGTGGTACTGCCAATTTAGTCTAGTAGCTTCTGGTTGTTGTGTAGTAAGATGGAAGTGCTTGGTTAGTTTCAGAAACTAGAAGATGCTACCTTTCTGATTAAGTGAATGCATTTTGGTCTTACAATTCTTCTGTTTCCATTTCTGAATGCTTTATGGACATTCAGAAATGGGCATTGGATGTGATTAGATGCGAACCTAACCCTATATCAGTCCTGAGCAACTTAGTGGATGCCAAGGGCTATCTAAAACTGGGTGAGGGGTACTTACGGCCATGTAAACCCTTTGAATTAATTGAAATGAAGCTAGGTCAAAGGCTGTCCAAATATGAGTTGTTAGACTTTAAAATTACAAAAGTATAAAAGAGTAGGGATTGAAATTTAGACTGCTAAAACCAGAGTGTAGGCTACTTGTCTGAGTGTGTGAATGCTTGCAAGTTAGCCAGTTATGAAACCCAGAAGAACGTGCAGGCTCCAACTTTCCCCACCAAAATTCCTTCAAAGTGCCTTCAACACCTGGTCCAGTGTACCTGCTCTCCAGTAACAAAATATAATGTTGTATGAAACTGTGCTAAGATAAACATATTGCATTAAATATCGATGGCAATATAAAAAATGGTAGCCAGGTAGCACACACCACCTTTGAGTTTGCAGCAGATGACATCAAAGCTTACTGTTGCATCGCTGCAATGTGAACTGCTACGAGGGTGGAGGAGGAAGTACCCACATTGCATGGAATACAGTGAAAAGGAAGTTGCATTCAAACGCATCATCATCAGTCCAGAGATATTATTCTGTAATTATTCACAATGATGCGATCACCCTATCTGAACACAGGTGTAATTGCTGCAGCACCTAAAAGCAGTTCATTAATGGCCCAATTCAAAGACTCGTCTGGTATGTGGGAGAACAAACATCAGGAAGCCTGTTACTGTGAAACTTGTGCCTTTGCTAATGCCATCACATGGGCCGGTGAATACTAATGAGCACTTTGTCACGCTATGTTGGAGCTTTAACATCCAGATGCTTTAATCATTTATTCGCTGCCTCTGACAAAAAAAAGCAAAATGTGCATAAATGGATCAGCGCATATTGCCAAAGAGCTCACTGAACTGCTAACTTTCCTCATTAAAGTCTTCACAGTCAGTTTTGAGGTGTTGCTTGTACACACACATTCGTAACGTGTCTGTTTTTATAAAGGTTAATAAGCACATTAAATAGGGGGCACACATTTGGAATATTGTGTAACATGAATAAATATTCTGCAAGCAACGACTGGATAATGTGTGGATAATGTGTTGGGAGTGATTGAGCGAATGTGGGAAAATATCATGGAAAATATTAGCAAATCGGAAAATGTTACAGGTAGTTGGAATACAAGAGATATTGTAACAATATAATGCATTCTGAGCTTGTGATGACAAATCTTCCAGAACAACATGAAATCTCACCCCGTACTTTCTCATTTACTCATTCAGACACACACACATATACACACCAGTGCGTGGTGAGGATTGTTTCACTAATGAGTTGGTTTGGCTGCAGTTGAGTTATGGGCATGAGCGCATGGTGGGACCTCACCCCAGTGCAGCCTGGGAGAGTGTACTGAGTGCACCTAACTGCACACGCTGATTTATCAGCCTGCAGCCATCGGCTGATGAAGGAGACGAGACACGGGTGTCATGAGCTGATCACAAGCAGTTTGCAGGAAGTACTTGCTTCCTGTACTGAGAGTTAAACTGCAGTTCAAAGAAAGAAAAAAAAGAAAAAAAAACCTCAGCTTTTGAGTGACACTGTACACTGTGAGACCCTCTGTTAACTCAGCTGGAGAACATACATATTTATTTTCTATGCTTTTTGGAGGAGTTCCCAATTCAGTTTATCTGCTTCCTGTCTTGAGGCATCCTTGGATAAGGACTCAGTCATACAGGCTGATCAGCAACCATCTGGCAACCACTGGTGACAAAGGAAAAATACATATTCCCCGATGGGTGGCTGGAGGTTGCCGGCTGTATGTGTGAAATCGGTTGCAAAAACCCAAGTGACGCAGGCATAGAGACCCATAAGCAACCATTGTTCTCTAGGGAAATGTGCATTCTGCAACTTGTTGGTCAGTGGTTACTGGACGTTGCTTCATAATGCTTACCTCCATTGATCGCTTGCAGATTGTCAGATTGAAACAGAAAAGTGCAACGTAAACTGTAAATTTTTAAATGTGTTGGTCACAGTGGTAAGGCACAACTTTTACTTTCAAGGCAAATGTTCTTGATTTGTTGAACAGTTTGTGTCACACTTTTTAAGTTTAACTGTCAGTGAAAGAGAGTAAAGGCACGTGTCTGAGGAGAGTGAGGACAAGTCAGTATCTTCCATGCAAACCTCAAAGAACTGCACCAATCTGCTAGATTTGCCACCCCTTTCCCCCAGCCCAGTCAGCAACAACTTGCCAACTGGTTGGGGAATAAATGTGTTTCAGGGGTTCTTTGGTTTCTAGGCCTAAGGGCTAAGATGCACTTTTGAGCCTTGCAGATAGTTAAAGTGAAATCCAAACATCCTGGCTCTGGAAAACCTCATATATTTTTTAAAAACTTCATGCAGAATTTCTAAAAATATTGCAGACTTTCTTATCAGCTTGCTTTAAAAAAAACTTTGAATTGGCAGTTTGGGAAATTTTACACTTTAGATTCCTCTAAATTCAGAGAGTTGTTATTTGGTTGGGGAATAAATGTTCACATTTTCAAGACTCATGACTCTTAACAACAGTCACATTAAACTTTCAATGGATGTTAAACACTTAAACCACATTACCGTTGTACTCCAGTAGAACTAGGTTTCTCAAACCACATGTCAGGTTTTTCTTAGTGTGCTAAAATTTGTGCATCTCGGTTGAAATTGAGGCCCGATGCTGTATTTGTCCTCTTTCAGTGTCTCCATGTCGGTAGATAAATGTTTGTCAGGACACAAACTGAACAAGAACAAGAAGAGCAAACAGGGTAAGGTTGGCGAGTCAGTAAATTACCTGCAGCTGCTCTGCTTAGTTGGGGGGGTATAAATCTGTAACCACATCAGAAATTATCCATAAAATTTACAGCTTAGGAAAACCATGTGTGTGGCTCTTTAACACTCCTTAACCTACAGAGCCGCCTTTGACGCTGCCTCGGAAAAGACTCTGTGGCCAGTCGGAACATTAACTCCGACTCCACAGTGACGTATGGTGTATACATTTCAGCTGGAAGGGGGAAAAAAGAGAGGTCATGTTACCATATGAGTGCAAGCTCACATATGCTCCAAAGCAGGTAAATAAACTGATGGAAAAAGCAAATCTCTGAGCAGCCAATCAATCAGTTTAATGAGTCTGTGGGACTTAAAGGGAATTATGAGGACTGGCCAGAATATGGCCCCACTAAAAAATAAATAAATAAATAAAATCACAAATATAGAAATGCGTGAACAAGCCAGAGGTTGTAAAATAGGGAGAAGAATTAACTTTCTCACCAGGACTGGAACCGTTCACACATCTGAGATCAATTAATCTGTCTGACCAGTCATTTACTCCTCAATGGACTATACTTCTGAGTTACTCTACACAACTAGGAACTGAGTAATATGAAGTCTCATAAATGAAAACTGGCACCCAGTAACCATGTATCTGATACTGATTTAAAAAATACAAATGGACAATATGACATTTACTGGTAATATAAGATGATATCGGAAGTAGAGCAGGTTATCTACTAATTGGGAGGTTGGTGGTTTGATCTCTGGCTGCTCCAGTCTGCATGTCAAAGTATCCTTGGGCCTTTGTTCTTAGCGCTTAGGCATAGAAAGTAGAAAAGCACTATATAAGAATCAGTCCATATGGCACACAGGGGAAAAACATGGCCAGCACCAGACGATGGACCTTCTCAGTTTGGCCCTGGCATCTGTACAGTTGCAGCCTCTAAATAAATAAACACATGGAAGCATCATGTTACTGAAATTTGATATGCACGACTGTTTTACTCAATTTAAACAGAAATGCAACAAATTCACTCTAATGTTAAATACAATTTGTTATTAAAAATTAAAACAGGCCATTTATGATTTCAAGATTTTGGTTTGTTGTACCAAACTTTATAATTCAGCGTGGCGTGCATCATATTTTAATTGTAGGCCTTCACTTATTTATTCATATCAGTCTGGCCTTCTGTTACACAGAGTTTGAAAATGAACAAAAAGTAGAAGAAAAGAGAGAAAAAAATATACTGAGTTTTGGATGTGGCTGAATCAGGTGAAGTGAAAGATAACATTAAGCTAGTCTGTGGGTCTCAGAGTTGGGCACAGGCAGCTAGGTGATAAATATGAAGTTAAAAGTGAATTAATGCTTTTCTTCTTAGAAAAATAAGCAAAGAAAAGTTATGGACTGGTTCTCTTCTTGAATACTCAAATACTACAACACGCCTACATCCTTTTTAAACATTTTTACAAATCCACACAAACATCTTCAGGTATCTTTTGTATCTTTTGTGGACCATCAAAATTATTTAAAAAAAAAATAATAATAAATTTAATGTGTAGCTTTGCTCTTTTTCAGAGAGAACACATGCAGACAACACACAGAAAGGCCTCAGCCTGGATTTGAATCCAATCCCTTACTGCTATGAGGCAACTGCGCTAACCACCACACCACCGTGCTAGACAAGCAGATGACTTGTGACGCACGTACGTGACTCACGCTTTCAAAAATTTGGCACTTTAACACAACAGAGAAAACAATTTAGTTGTGTAAACACATAATTTTGCACAGATTCAGCAGCTCAATCATGACGTTAGAGTCTTCAAACTATTTCAGTGTGACATATCGCATGTATAGATTGATAAATAGCATCACTCAGGACTGTGTTTACAATAAAGGAGTAAAGAAAATTGGTAACATAAATACAAGTAAGTATTTTATGTCTGGAGGTACAGCAGTCAGTAAGAGTTCTCCTATAGGGGGTCGTGTGGAGTAAATGCATGGGAGAGTTGCATATCTCTGGTTGATTTGTCCGCAGTATGATCCCAGTGAAAGCATTAAATGGCGTCAGCGGACGGGAGGAGGTAATAAAGCTGTTTATTGTCACAGGTGGGGTAGAGTGTGCGATGCTGTTGAGGCTGTAGGCCCAGCTGGAGGAACCAGCAGTGTTAAGAATGAAGTCGGGCCATGCCTGAGGGCCCTCTCCATTATCAACTGGATATGTGACTGCAGCACTGAGACTGTTATTCATGAGATGTTCATTGTAAACATAAATGTTTGAATTTCCAGCTGCTACATAAAAACTGTATCAATGACAAACTCCCTAAAACTCCTACTTAAACATTTCCATGTGGACATAAACCTTGTAACTAAATGATTTTAGTTGTTGCCAGGTAGGACAGTAGAGAGTATTGAACAGACTGACAAAAAAAAATCTACATCCAGCTAATCAAACTTTGTTATAAAATGAATATGTTTGGGAAATTTGGTTCTCACACAGATCAGTGTTTTTTTTTTCTCTGCAGACGGAGAAAAATTGAGATTTTTAAAAACTGATTTATTTGGAATTGCAATTCTCATATTTGCTGACTGTGGAGAGTCTAAGGCAGTTTCCTGCAGCTTCAATGACAGAGTTCTCTTAATGTTGTCAGATGCAGGTTATCATGAAACGCTACATTCACTGAATGTGTGGGTGACTGACCATGGTTTTGAGCTTTTTCTCCTGAAAACTGGTCATACAGACTAGATGAGTGAGTTCCTGGTGTCCCTGATAACCGGAAGCCAAAGACAGGAAATTAACTAAATGTGGCCAGTTATCTTTGGGAGCTTTAGACATTGGAAGGATAAGGTTGGAAAAGCTCTTTATGCTTTTTTCATACCATTCAAAGGCCTGTTTCAGACGTATGCCCCGCCCCCTACACACAGAGTGGAGGAGGCAGACGTCACCAGTAACAGAGAAAAACTTTTACCAAACTATGAGAACCTTCATCCAAACTACCTTAAACTTGGCATTGCCCTCACCAGGGTGAGATAAAGGCGTAGTTGTTAGAGCCAAAGAACAGATAGATGGATGCACAGATTTATCAGATTATTAGGTCAATTAGCTACAGGTCGAGTTTCAGAAAAAAACTTACAACTCTCTACTCGTCAGCATAAAACTTTTCATGTCTCGGATGTAGGTTAAAGCACTGTGGCTGCAAATAACACATGGCGTCACTTTTTGGTGCAGCAGAGCGGAGCCTTAAGGCGGAAAGAGAATGTCCAAGAATCAGAGTTCAAGAGTGACAGAAAGGGGAAACAGCTTGTCTGTTCTGTGGTGTACTGTACTGGGCTGGTTTGGCAGGCAGCTGTCTTGTGACCCTCTCTGTTCACCACTTGCCCCAGGGTCAGGCCCCAGATGGATCTTACCACACCACCGCACACTGGCAAGGGACTCAGTGAAGCGCTGCAGCGGTTTCATCCACTGGCTGCGACGCGCTGCCTTTTTTCTTTCCTACAGCTGAGCATCTCGATGCAGATCAGTTATCCAGAGCCTATAAATCTCCAGACCTTTCAGCAAAGCCTTTATTGCTGTTCCCCTGTGAGATGTGCATTCACACAGATGCAGATTTTCAACGTTTCCTCATCCTTTCTTCACTCAAATGACTCAACACCCACTTCAGCGCTTCCAGAAGGGGAAAATATATTTCCTTTATTTCTGTTTTATGTTGACCAAGGCTCTTGAGTGTCTGGGTTCACAGGGTTTCTTTTGCTTGTTATCCAGCTGCCTAATGCTTAGAGTCCCACAGCACCTCTCATCTTACTGTGCTTCAATGCTTCACTGTGCAATTCTTAATCCTGCCTTTGATGTTGCCCGTGCTTGTTGCATTATCCAAAACAAATAACCATTATCTGTTTCCTACCCTTGTTCTTTCAATTTGTCATCACTGCAGCCATCTGAGAGAAGGAACAATCAGTAATAGCAGACTTTATTTGCAGTTTCAGAATCTGATAATGAAAGGCCTGCGAGAGAGAACCGAGCACAGAACGTATCTTCGGTTGACAACCAAAAAAAGGTATACATCCCGAAGATGCTGACTAGACCAAAAAGCCAGTGGAAACCATGGAAAAACCCAAATGGCTGGAAACACTTACAAGTCATTCTCTTCCACTGTTTCAATCTACAAATAAACTCCAGAGAATTTTCCAAAGCTGTGCAGAATCGA
>VUQG01010665.1:36654-54118 GCA_015106755.1 Etia nguti | reverse complement strand
TTATTAGACATTATGAAACAGATGATACGTAAAAGCGAATTTTGCCTAAGTGCTTAAGATACTTTTTTAAATGATATTTTTTTCTTAAAGAAATCTACTACATCATGTGCAATTTTTTATGTCATGTGTAATTTCCATTGCCAATATGAATCACAGTTAAGTTAAGAGGGGATGGCAGTAAAAACTCCGGAGCTGTGATGTCATCAAGTACACTGCCGTTCCAATTTGAGAACGATCGCGCTGCGTTCTCGGGAAGTCTGGACTCCTGTGTGAACTTGCGAATTCCGGACTAGCGAAAATGTGAGTACGGACTCGCGTACATGAGTACTGAGAAACGGCCTAACAGTCTGCAGTCTATGAACTAACCTCAGCTAACGCCAGCTAACAATGTTAGCTCAGTAGCGAGTAGCCTTCATTAATAGTAATAAAAATCACACAGCAATAGTACATCGAAGATACTTAAGTTTCGCCCATCCCATTCTTGTTATGAAGTGGTGTCGGAAATGCATTCCTGCTCGTGCACTGCTGGCTCTGGGTCCATTGTGTAACTGACGCCACCAACATTAACAGGACGCTTACATTAGAGCCTCTTATTACGTGTTTTGTTTGGGTTTCCAGCAATCAGACTCAGAGAAACTGTATTAATCCCAGATGGAAATTGAGTAAAAAATAAAAAAAATTTAAAGAAGGGCCGCGGGTCATACTCGAACCCAGGCTAGCCGCTATTAGCCATGCGATATGCGACTACATGCTCATCCAACTGAGCTAAACCTGCACCCGACTGCATTTACTGACCAAAATTGGAGAAGGCATAGAGAGGGGACAGCCTAACATATGAAACAGGAAATGACCGCCGTGTATTCTATTTATTTCAACAAAGTAACTGTATTCGGATTACCAACGATTTAAACGGTAACTGTAAAGGAATACAGTTACTCATATTTTGTATTTTAAATACGTAGTGCCGGTACATGTATTCCGTTACTCCCCAACACTGTAGACTGAGCACCATCAGACACCGATACATAAATAATTTCACAAGTTTTGCAATGGCTGATATACAGTTTTCACAAAAAGTCTATTTGCACAAAAATTCAAAAGATTGTTTTATTTTTTCCAAGTGTGTTTGAAGTCCAAGAGAAGAAGGCCATGTTGGGGGAATCGAGGCCGGTGGGACTTATCTGACAAGGGTCTAACAGCGTGAGTCAAACAGCACAAATACCTTTTACATTACCTAAACGCATGTCACAGTGCTTAGCATCAGCACGATAACATCAGTGGTTGTACTTTAGGCCCCTAAAGATTTATTTGTCACACAAAAAACCTTAAGCTTTCATGTTTCAGATGTTAGATGCGTTCAGTCATTTGCAAATGTCATGTTGCCGCAGCAGCTGAATTTAAATAGCGACTGATCCAAGCTGTAGAGCTTTGGATGAGTTTGTTTTGGATTACTGTGGACAGGAACAATGCTATGTAGCTAGAAACAACAAACCCCAAGTCTGCAGACTTGGACAGTCTGCTTGTGATTTTTCTGAACAGCAGCGCTCATCAAAACACTTGCTGTTTGGAGACGATCTGTTGTGACTAAGACCGTTTCTGTGATCAATTAGAATCCTGCTTCACATGGTTGCTATAACACTGCATCCTCTGTCACGTTTTTATTTCTACAAGGAAGAAAAGAAGAAATAATTCGTGATTTTAGTGAACGTTCAGGAAGTACATACATTACCAATGTCACACACAGCCAGAGCTGATGATATACGATGCCGTAAACCTGAAAATTAAACGTGCCACACATACCTTGCACATTCTTGAGGCCAGTTTTTACTTTCCATTTCCCTATATAGTGACAGAGCTATACTTAACCACATACAGGTGTGTTTTTGGCACGAGCAGCGAGCTGGCAGGTGTGTTTGCTGCTACAATGTGATAATCACTATCATTACACCCCAGGTAAGAGCAGGCTTGTTAGCAGCAGGCCGAGACGGAGACAAGAGGAAAGCAATAATGCCTTTATCAGGATGTGAGTGCACAACTGGCATTTCTGCACCTTAATCAGACACAGAGTCATAACACATACTTATGCAGAGGTACACACACAGCAAAGCAGTAAGGGAGAGATGCACAAACAGAAACACACATAAATTAGGACCTTGCTGATTTAAATTTAGCTCCAAATGAACCCTTCAGAGGTATCACTGCTGAAAATGAAATCATACCCATTATTTTTCTGCAGGAGGAGAGTGCAAATTAGTGTTTTATAATATAACATAATGATGAAATGCAGACCTGACACTTCTCAATCACGTAGACTTTTAGAAAACTCTTTTACAAAAAATAAAACGTTTATTAAATGCTGCAAAAGTCATGTTTTTACATTAAACTTTGATGCATAGTTATAATTCATATGCTTATATGGGCTCACCTCAGAGTTATCTGAGCTCCTTTTCCCCCACACATCACTGCACAAAGTCGCAGTCATGCAGATCCAGGTAACTGTACTTATAAAGCAAATGGGTATTCTCTCAAGCCTGCTCGCTGTTTCTGCGCTTCGCCATATGGGGTAAATCCATCACAGCTTTTCACTGCCTCCTTGGGCGCTGTAAACAGAAAGAAGCAGATGTGTGCAAATGTGCACATGCATTGGGAAAACACACATTTTGAATGATGGTACTCATGAGGGCTTAACTGGCTATCTTAACCTCTTAAATTGAGTAAATGCTCACTTTGACCCTGAATTCTAAGTCTGCATGTAGGCTTTATTATAAGTCTAAAAGGTTTGGTTTTCTATGATTGAAGAAAACTTTAATTACTTCAGAAACACTACTGCACACATACATGTGCTCGAGACCTGTTGTTCTGGAGTCAGTCTGGGGAAAGCTCCAAAGAAAGCATTATCCTCTAAGTGATTTTTTAAAATGCCAAGGATCTGGGGCCAAAACAAAGCATATTTCAGCACCAACTGCACCAGTGATAAGAGCATGAATGTTTTTCTAATCACACACAGCATATAGTAATGTTGATCATAATTATACTGATTTCATCAGGACGGGCTTGAACGTTTGAAGTGGGCGACTCTTTAGACTCTTAGCAGCTTGTTTTGTAGCTGTAGCGCTTCCAGAGTTGGCATGTGGTGTAATGGTAATGCATCTGTAATACTTTATGTGACAAGTTAATGGGTTTTTTTCATCTATGTACTTTCATTATACTCTGTCTTTTCTTCATTTCTCATTTCGACTGCTTGCAAGTTAATTGGTACTGTAGTGCATTGTGCAGGTTAGTGTGGGTGTGTGTCTTAGACAGCAATGCACCAGATGTTATTTTATAGGACAGAGGAGGCGGCTCTCTCATGGCTAGTTGTTGCAGCCTTTGTGATTACAATGTAACTGTGTCTGTGGACACACCAGCCAAACACAGTCTGATGTACAGACCGGGGGAAGCTATTCCAAATACAACAGCTTTAATGTGTTTCGATTAATGGCTTTATTAATCTCTAACAAATATGTTTCTGTGGTTTAGTGGTTAATGCATTACATGCAGAAGATCCCCGGTTTGATTCCAGGAGGAATCACAAACTCAGCCTGAGGGGATAACAAGGTAGTGTATTCTTAGCGCCGGTCCCAAGCCTGGATAAATGGGAGGGTTTCATCCGGTGTAAAATATGTGCCGAATCCTTTGCAATTACTTTTTAACTCTCACAGTTTCCAATAAGGCACTGTTTATAAGTACCTTGCAACAAATGGATTCCTCTGTGGTGAATAAATGAATTATTCGTGCATAATTTAGTTTATAACAGAAAGAGAAACCCATGGGCAGTTATAAATGAACTACTAATTTTGGTTCAGTATAATTATATGGAACATTCAGCCACTCTTGTTTTTCAAGGACTCTGGTATCTGACGGATATGCAGAGGTGCCCATGCCGGGCATCACTTTAGTCAACACATGCATACACCTGTGAAAGACCGGTTGTTGTTCCATTTAAACACACCGGATATGTGCCAAAGATAGCACAGTCTGACAGCCATAAAATGTTATTTCTGCTGATTCCCAAAGAGCTATAAGCCAAAAACTTGGCATTGCTAAGTTTTTGGCTATTGTCAGGCCTATAGTAAGTCATGTCTTTAAGAAATAGGAAAAAAATCTAGCACCAGCCTCTTATTGGAACTAAGAGTTGCGTATGGCTGATTAGGTGATCCATCTAGTGTTCACCAAAGCTTCATCACATGGTGTCAGTGGAAGGGGGGCTGTCAAAAAAAAGGGAAAACAGGGAAAAAAGGCAACAGGCTTTATAACAGCGAGTGTCAACAGTCATCTGTAAAATACAGTGGAGGCCCTGCCATGGTTTGGAGTTACATTTCAGCCAGTGGTGTTGGGAATCTTATGCAATTGCGAACAGAGAAAGTACCAGGAGATTTTGATCCTGTCCTGATTGTGGACAGACAGAAACACCCAGAGGCGGACCTAGGAACCGTTGTGGAACAGTTCATAGATTTTATTTACAACCTGTGGGTTGAACAACAAAGCTGATTTAGCTGCAAATCTGGATTCAGAGGACATTCCAAGTGAGGCTTCCCAAAACATAGTACTGGGAAATGATGGTTTCTTGGGAGTCTGAAACATCCCTTGACTAAAACTAAACTGACCAACAAAGCCAACCTAGCCAGACAAAAGGTTCATCTACGCCAAGTTCTTATGGCCGGTCCAAACATCCAAAGGTTGCTTGGCCCCCTTCAGTCAGTGCCCCCATTCTTCCTGAGGTCTCAGTTACCTACATCATAGTTAAGCTTGGAAAAATGAAAGAAAGAAAAGAGCACCATATGGTTCAAAGCACTGATACAGTATTGCCCCTACAATGACATCAGAATTGTCAATTTCAACAATAAACTGAAGGCCTGGGTCAGGGTGAGCAAGTACAGGAGCAGAGGCGAATTTCTCCTTGAGACACTTAAAGGCTGCTTCTGCAGACCAAAGGACAATTTAGGTTAGTTTAGATACAATTTTACTTCGATGAACCTCTTGTAGAGTTGAGCAAACCCTGAGAACCTTTGATTTTGTTTGGACACGTTAGGACTGGGCTTCGATTTTCTTGATATCAGTCTTCGCTGCTCACCTTTCAGACCATAAGCAAATGATATATGTAATTCTTATTTTTCAGCCGTTACACAATTTGTTTTCAACCAGACTCTGAAGTGCTCTTCTGATGTGCTGTCCGTGTCCCTCTGGGTACTTGGAAAAAATCAAAATGTCATCCAAATATACAAAATACATAAAATTCAAATAATCCCTGAGAACATTATTTACTGGGCCTAAATAACTGCTGCAGCATTTGCTGGACCAAAAGAGATCACCAGATAGTGCTCAAGATCAGTTTTGCATTTGTCCACTTCTTAAATGCGCACCAGGTGATTACCATTCCTAAGATCAAGTTAAGGAAAAATTTTAGCACTCCCCCACAGGCTGAAAAGCTGAACTGATTAGTTGTTAAAGGTATTTGTTTTATAGGGTTATGTTGTTTAGTCTCCAGTAGTCCGTGCAAAGATGGAAAGTTTTGTCCTTTTTCCCTAAAAAGAAAAATCCTGCTCCTCCTGAAAAAGAAGATGGCCGAACCCTGCACGTTGCAGCTCCCTAATGTATGTTTCTATGGTATCCCTTTCAGTGTTTGACAGCTTAAAAAAGGGGCTACCTGGAAGGGGTGCACCAGCTAACAGTACTATGCAACAGTGATAGGATCGCTGTGGGGTCGGGAGCAGTGCTTTGGATTTATCAAGGATGCCGTAATCTTAAGGAGCGAACGTGAGATTCGGACAAACTCTGCTTTCCATGTGTGTTTGCACGTTTCACCTATTTCCCATTTTTCTAGCAAAAATCTAAAGAAATGAGGTGTGGCTCAAGGTTTTTGCACATAACTCTTCATTAGCTGGTTAGTACGGTAACCAGGAAAGTAGTTTATCATCTTTACATGCTGATAGTTTCATTTTAGTTAAAGTTTGTGTGATAAGCCTAAACCTCACAGACTGAAGCAGAACTTACATGAAAAGACTTTATGATGTTTTTTTTGTTTTTTATCAGCTTCATGCAACCATGTGAAAGACTAGTCGATCTCCTTATGGATTTATGTCAAAGCATTTTTGGCCTCTATTGGGAAAACTAGCCAGTTATTTTCACTGATGCAGCAAAATTACCAATTTGTCTCTCTCTCTCTGTCTCTTTAGTATTTCTGCATTGCAAGGAATCAGCTTGTGTTTCACTGGAGTCCAAGTTATTTACACAACCAGGCATAAACACTTAAGATCAGGGATGAATCTGATTTAGTGCTTGAGCCAGCCAGCTGTTTGGCATCTGATGTCACGGAAAATTCTCTCAGTGGTTCGTTTGTTCGACAAATCTAAATTATTATTATTGTGTTGCCTAATAATCAAGGGGATCAAGTTTTGCTTATGGCTGCTATTCATAATCTCTAAAGGCAACATCGTCCCCAGATGTCTGACACTGAACGCTAGACACTCGTTCATGTTTTCGTGTAACACAAATACACAGACAGGGCGAATGCACGAACACAGACACGCGTGCCCATACACACTCTTCTCGTCTTCATCCTGCTTTATCTCTCTTGTTCGCTTTCACACACGCACGGACGCAAAAATCGTTGTTTCTCACAGTCTAGTCTGGCTGTTGTTTGATTTACTGGGTGACCTCTGACCCCAGCTGGGCTGAGCTGGATGGACTCTCGGCCCTGCTGCAGCTCCAACTGGTTCGTCTCCAACATGACCCTGCCAGACCTGCGTGCATGTGTGTTTGAATGTCTACACACACATCTTCATTTTTTTTTCACGTCACTCCGTGGTCCCAAAACCTGCAACATTTACATGCAGTTCCTTTCTTGAGTTCTGTATATTTTTAAAATATTGATGTACTGCATATTTGTTTAAATTACCACTTGTTTATATCTCTCAAATCTGCACCTGTGCTGCCTCTAAATAACAGCTAAACTAAATAAAGTCGTCTTCATGTGCGACTTCTCATCCAATGAAAACCTCCTGTCAGCAGTGCACCCACAATACCAGTGTTTTAGAAACTGCTAAGTGACCTTTTGGTGTTATTCATTTCCTGTTTTTGTGAAGCCTAAATTAATTAAAGATGGCAACAGTAATTCGACTCAGTCTGACCTTTGCCTGTGAAAATACTCACATAAGACGCTGAGAGCATAACAGTGGGGAGAGATCTTTTCATTAAACCACTCCTGGGCCAAATAAAAAGTACTCTAAACCAATTCATTCAGTTAAACAACAGATAATTCTTTTTAAAACCAGACAACTGAAGAAAATGACTTCATTTCGGCTGTGGTCCACATTGGCACTTTAGCCCAATTCCTTTTCATACTGTTTCGAAACATTTAATGTGAAGGTTAAAAAAACCCTTATTTATTTAGAAACATATCTTTTGAAGAGGTTCACTGTTTAGTTGCCCTCAACATGACCTTCACTACAATGTGGCTAGCGCTAAGCTATAAGCACTATATGAATTAGGGCCTGGAGAGCTTGAAAAGAACAGCGTGGTGAGACATCTTATATCTACCTAGACTCTGAGTAATATCTAACTCTGTAGTAAACAAATCTGTCAGTGCTTGTCTGAACACATAAATCCACATATATATTTTTTTATGTTTCTTTTGATGGTTCTTCTTTAACTCATAGATGTGGTATTTTTTAAAACATAAGTCTCATCTTTGAAGGCAGCTCATAGCTTGGCGTTTTTGAACAGATGTGGGATTCCCGCTGCTCTCTCCTTCTCATGCATCTTGAACTAATAAGGTCACTGTGGATTACAGCTTCTTAAAGGAACAGTTTGACATCGTGAAAATACATTTATTCACTTTCTTGCTTGATGTTAAAGGTGGAAAATATCTCCATTTTAATATCTGTATGTGAACTCTCATATAATAGCTCAACACAGGACCAAGAGTAGAAGTTGAGAAATGGCTAGTCAGGCTCTGTTCAAGAAAAAAAAAACCCCGAAGTAAACAAAAAAAAAAACCTCTGAATTTTGTTGTTTAGAGACATAGCCCAGGCAGGAAATGATTCTGACTGCTAGTGAGAAAATTCAAATTTACTTTTTAATTAAGTAAGCATTATAATCCTACTCAAATAGGTTAATAATGAGCTAGTTGCATCATAAAAATACACCAATTAGCCATAACATTATGACTACCTGTTTAATATTGTGTTGGTCCCCCTATTGCTGCTGTTTATCCTGTTGAGGCATGGACTCCACCAGACCCCTGAAGGTGTGCTGTGGTATCTGGCACCAAGATGTTAGCAACAGCTCCTTGAAGTCCTAAAAGCTGAGAGGTGAGGCCTCTCAGCCTTTTTATTAGTTGGTCTTGTTTGTCCAGCACATCCCACAGATGCTTGATCAAATTTAGATCTGGGGACTTTGGAGGCCAAGTCAACACCTCAAATCTGAAACATCAACTTTGAGGAAAAAACTTCATTTGCTCCTTAATAAATCTCACCAACTAACAGTGGCCATGATGAAGATAATCAGTGCTATTTAATTCACCTGTCACTGCTCATATTGTTATACTTGATGTATATTTAGAGTACCTACAATAAACATACTCATTATGTCAAATGGTAATTTCAGAATTCCATACATGACATTATTGGATCACAATTGTTGATTCAATGATTATGTATGTCTTTATACTGCTTTTTTATACAGCTAAGTAGCTTGATGTATAATAATGCAACTTATCTGCAAAATAATAAGCAATCTTTCAAATAACTGGTATGGAGTAAAAACTGAAGTATTTGCATCCAAAACATAGCTGGATAGAATCATAAAGTAGGATAACATATAAATATTTAAATAAAATACATTTAACCTGTACTTCAATAAAATACTTGAGTGGAAATACCAAATTACATTCTCCTATCCATCCAATGGTGTGGGTTTTTTAAAAAAAGTATTAGTAGTCAGGTCCTGTGGCACCCCATGGCCCCTACTAGACATGCCCCTGTTGTCACAAGCAAGTCAAATATGCCATATGCCAGTTTAAGGCCATTTTATTTACGAGTGAGCCAGCTGACAGAATTTTTTTTTCTTCTTATTTTAGTGTACAAACTGTTTTGTACACTGAAGAAACACATGGTACAAAAGAGTTGCTAACATAGTCATTTGACATGGCAAAATTTTAATTTTTAGTCAGCTAAAGGCATTGCCATTGTTCCAGTCCTTACTTCCATAATGTGTGACAGCTTCTGCTTTGTCTCTGTGAGATTTAAAGGGCTGTAAAGTGGCTTCTAATATGTTCAGAAACAGCCAGGTCAGTGCTTTTAATGGTTTCTAGCCTTTATTATAAGCTGTGGGTGGGAGTTCTTGTTTTCTGTTAGGAAACAAAACAAAGGCAAGTATTCTCCACGCATACTCTGACAGCAATTTATGAACTAGTTATGAAATTTTTTCACTCATTTGTTTTCATGGGCACTGTTTGTAATGCTTCTGAAGAGACCTGAGAAGTAGGAGGTAATAGCACTCAAGTTAATATCGACAAAGGATCAGTGTTTTTAAACTGTTTTTGCCCTTTTTTAAAAATTAATATTTCATGCATTCACAAAAAATGCTTTCAACTGGAATACAAGAAGTGCTGCTATCAAAAAAAGGAAAATTAATATCCATGCACAGAAACAAAGAGGTGGCATTTTGTTCCTGTTTATGCTCTGCAGTGAGACTGGCAGCTGTCATTTCATTTAAGATATCGTTGTAGAAGAAAAAATATAAAGATCTGAATGACTCACTGCCTGACAGTTTCAGGAATAGCGAGTGTTTAGAGCATTTGTTTTCCTTACTGCAGTCTAACCGTGACTCCCTTCAAAAAAATTGCATGGCATACTTCCTATGCTCAGCCCACCTGTCAAGCTGCTCTGTTATAGCACGCTAGTAACACCCTTCCTAAGCTTACGGTGTTATTGGGTTTGCTGTTTTCCTCGTTGTGCAACACACTAAAGGCCTCAATCTGTTGTTTTCTTTAAGCCCGTTGATAAGGAAGTGGACTCCTTCTCTTTTCCTCTTTCAAGCGAGAGTGACCTAAAAGACGGGATGAGGCAGGTATGTGCTGCAGCACAATAGCCAGTAAATCTCTCCACAGCAGCCACACTAGAGCCCTGAGTGCATGGTTATGGAGGGAGCCTAATCAGCTTTTGGCAGATGGGCTAATGTCCTTACAGTGGCTGAGAGGGGGGCCTATATTTAGTGTCCACTCTCTCCCGCTTAACAGGGGATAACACTGGCCCTGTTCTTCTTTCCCATAGCTCATCCATAGCTGCTTAAATTCACCAAGAAACCGACTGAGGCAGAGAGGAATGGAAATGAGTGAACACAGAATTATCATAATAATAATAAACACCTAGATTGAGAGCTGTAATCTCGAGTGACTCAAAATAGAAGAGCCACTAGTTATACACATCAGAATCTTTTCAAAAGCAGGCATGAAAGCCAAAGGAAAAGATAAAGAGGAGAAAACATAAGCAGAGCGTCAAGGAGAGAGACAGAAGAAAGGAAAAAGATGAAAGACAGACTTGAGTAACATTTTTTTTTCCAGTGTCAGCAGGGAAAGTGACATCTGGAGGCTGAGGCTTGCGGGCATTAGAGTGATGCAGACCTGGAGCCAATCCACTCAGCAAGTTACCATGTGTCCCTGGAGACCAGGGCTCTGCTGGTAGTAAGGTTTGTAAATTCATGATACCTGCTTGCCCTTTCAGATTCACTTAAAGCTAATTAGGTTGGCAAACAGTGTGATGACGGTCGTTGACGCTCATCTGTGACGTCTCACGGAGGGGAAATCCTTCACGTTCAGCTGTCACTTGCTGGCAGCAAGAGTCATGGACTTGTGTGGATGTGCGGGCACTTCAGAGCATTGACCTAATGAGGACTTTTCTCTTAGTGTCAAAACCTGAACACCAAATCCAAATGCCAGAGCCGTTTACCTCGGCTAAACTAAAGTTCAAAGCGGTGCAACTACTAATAATCATCATGCAAAGGGCTACTGTGGCTGGTAGTGTATGTGGGATAAGACAAAAAAGGCTTAAAACATCTTATGTCCAATGGGCTCTTTTTGCTTTTAATTATGAAATTGCTGCGCTTGAACACAATCATCAGATGTTTATTTTCAGGTTCAAACAGGATTGCTGTTGAAAACACTGAAAAACAATGAAACAATCTCTTTACAGCAACAGAAATCCACATGAAACAGCTCAGAGCAGAATGTACAGTGAACATGTGTAAATGTAAATCTCAACCACTGTATTCACCAAAGTTGGTCTCAAAATTAATACACAGAAAAACACCTTTAAATTCAGTGACACAGCCTTGTTTGCTAATCCAGCTGAACACAAAGTGTACAAAAATAGAGATCGATAGAAAAATAGAAGATCTGACTTGTTTGAGAGAGAACATTCTGAGTGAAACGCAGTGTTAAAAACTGGAAATGTACTTCCGTCACTCCACGATTGTTACAAAAACTCTACCTTAAAGCTCAGACGAAATGCTTTAATGCCTTTAAAATATCCGTGCATCTTCAGTTCTACTTATCTCATTATTTCCTCACTGAGACAAATTTCAGCAGCTGTTAACTGTGTTCTCCTCTGCTGGGCCCGTGCTTTATTACGACACCCTTGCACACACAAACCAACTTCCACTCTTTTGACAAATTTAGAGCTTGTAGCTTGTAACACAATTGTTCTCTTTTTCTGTTACACGTGGTTTTCTTTTAAAGCAGATCCATTATGGCAAAATGCATTCGAACTGCATACAAAATGTGTTTAAATCTTTATGCATTTGATTTAAAAAAATCAAACGTGTTTTAAATCTTTTACAACTTTCCAGTGTAATTTTTAGAAAATTGATTGCCCATGTTTTAAAACTTTCTGTTTAACATGCGTTTGTTACTCAAAGGTACCTTGTAGAGTTTGCTTGATTTTAGGAGCTCTAATAGAGCAAAATCTTCGGTTGTATCATGCATGTGTGTAAGAACATGCATACATGTGATGTCATGCATGAGGTCCAGGGCTGGCCATCTGGCAGACTGGGCACTTTTCCTGTAGGCCATTATAAGCATTTGCATTTGGGTGGACGCACCTGTCTTTCAACAACATGTCAGGAAACATAGTCAGCGTGCCAAAATAGGTAGGAGAAAAAGGTAAGGCACTTGTGGAGAAAGCCAAAAGCCAAAACGCAGATGCTAAATTTGTCAAATTAAGGACCCGTGGGCCATAGTAGATGATTGTGGTAGCAGGTGCTGTACCGGACAGTAAAGGGAATAAAAAACTTGCAGTAAGGAGAAGCTAATTTAATTCAGTGTTTTATACAGCACCAGTTGACTTGGCTTTACTTCAAGGTGTTTTTATATTGCAAGAACGCACAAGAACCCCACCAATCAGACAATCCCCTGTGAGCAACCGCTTGGTGACAGTGGAAAGGAAGAACTCCCTTTTAACAGGAAGAGAACTCCAGAAGAGCTAAGCTCAGTTAAGGGCAACAATCTACTCCTAGGAGGGAAAAAGGGGAATAAAGATGAGCATAGAGAGACAACTAACAATGGGCTGGCTTCTTAGCACTACATTGTACCAGGAGATGATGATAAATAGCATGAGGCAATGATACTCTGGATTCAGTGAACCAATCAACACGGACCCGTATTAATGAACTTGGTGGACAAGATAGCTTTTCTGAAGTTTCGTTGATAACATTGCAGTTAAATTATTTTGGCAGCCTTTGGTCAAATTAATTTGGCTAGTATTTTCATGAATGGTGGTGTAGTTTCCTAGCTAGCCAGTCATCACATTAATGTTATAGTGGAATGCATACAATTCGTAATTCTATGAGAGATGTTCTGCCAACAGATAAGACTGCTGAAACAGTCATGTGGGACAGCGAATCTTTAATTTTCTCCCTGTTGAGCTAAAACCATCTTTAAATGTTGCTAAGTTGTCTCAGTGGAAAGTTTTGGTTATTTTATGTTAGCCAGCCTTTATCATTAACAGTGTTTTTAGGCAGTGAGTTGACTGTTACTCTTCTTGGAGCTGACTTTTCCTTGGCTTTACAGTTTATTGTCTACTTTCTCCCTCTCTCTCTCCCACACACAGGATGTCACTTGGGATTTTTTTAGGATTCATTGCAGAAAGTCGTGCATTTTTGCAGAGCCCCCTTTATGAAGCGTGCATTTCCTCTCGCTTGCCCTTCATTCCCTTTTCCTCACTACAAACTTTTAGTGTTTTACGGGAGCATCGCAGTTGATATACATATTCAGGGGAACACAAAGATGGGTAGAGGGTGACCGGATTGTGGTGGGCCAGTTTGAGTGAAAGTGCTGGGCCTGACCTATTTCTCACAGTTACGCCCTGATGAGATTGCTGCAGTTGATTTCATGCCATGAACTCACTTCAGCTTTTTAGACCTCAGGGAAATAGTGTAAACAAAGAAAGAAACTCCACAGGGTGCCTTTAAGTAAGCTTGAGTGGTACATATGAAAAATCTGTTCTTTTAATTTGCATTTCAGTTTGCATCTGGCAAAGTGTACAAAAACACAGGAAAATGTGTTTTAATAAGACCGTATTTTGAAATGCACAATGGGCATACATTTCTTTCTGTCGCATTTCACCCTGCACATAAAATAGGTTGCTATACACTCCTTCACCTTAATTTGCAACCCCCCTCTCATTTTAAAATAACCATGTATTATATTTTTATAAGTATTTTTTAGACAGTCTTGCCTTCCACCTCCTACAGATGATGAGATTATGCTGGTACTTCCTCTTTGGTAATCAGGATGTGTACTTATCCAGCAACGCTGCTGATAAGAGCATAATCTTGAACCAAACACTGTTAAAAACATCAGGCGGTCCGATACCTCCCTCAGTGTTAGAGACCTTAGTCAGCATTGGTAAATTTTCTGACCATCAGTACATTCATTATCATTTTGAAAATGTCATGAGACAATTCAATAGTACTCTAAGATAAAGAATCACAAAAAAATACAACTCTTCCCTTTAGGCTTTATCTAGGCACTTAAAATGTATTCCTGTACAGAAATAAAGCATGCATTGTTTTGTTGTTGGTTTTTTTTTTTGGTGTTTGTTTTTTTGTTGTTTTTTTTTGTTGTCAGAGTTCAGAAAGAAAAACTTGAATAACAAAGCAGATCTTTGGGTTGTAAACAGTACTCACTTCTTCTTTTTGCAATTGTCTTTGAAAACAAGGTTCCAGTCACCCACAGACTCAGTGTAGACGGTAAATATGTGAATGAAACCATCTTCTGCGTCCTTTGCTGCTCTTTGCTCTTTGTGGCCATTTGTGATCTCATGTTTTGGTTTGTAATGTGAAGAAGATGTGCTTATTACACATGTCAAAACCCACAGCACACCAGAACACTATCCTGTCCAGGCTATTTATGACTCAGAGCCTCAGCGACGGTTTGATCTACCAAACCCTCGAACTGGCAGGCCAACCCCACTCACTGGCATTTCTCCCTGTGTGCTCACCTCCTGCTGTGGCATCCTAACCCGGGGGGAAAAACATTTCTTTCTCCAGCTGCTTTGGTCCTGCTTCCCTGTCTTCATTTTCTTGCCTTTCCTTGATTCTCTTCTTCCTTGCCCAATCTCATCTCTTGTTTTCCTTTTGTCCTTTCCACAAACTTCCGTTCTCAAGGAGGAGATTAAAAAAAAATCATCATTCCTCCCTTTTATGAGTGGGTGTGAGTCCCAGCAGTTACACAGTGGTGCACGGACATAAAAAAGGTTTAGTTACAGGGCAACCAAGTGGCATATATGGGATGCTGCAAAGAAGCAAGGTACTGCTGAGGAGGAGAGGGTGGGCATGAGTAGACAGGCTGAACTTGTGCTACATAATAGTTGCTGAAGTTGCCATCAGAGACATACGGAGCCGGCTGGTAGAAGCAGGTGACATTGGCAGCATTGGGTATGGCATTCTGCTGGACCAGAACCCGAAGGGCCAGCGACGAGATGAGGCTGAGTGTCTGACGCCTCTCGTGGCCCATCAGGCACACAGTGCTCTCCTGCACCACATTGTACAGCGTGGCGAGGTAGTCATACTTCCTGTCCTCCAGGTCTACAAAGTGGTTCTGCAGATAGGACTCCAGCTTTCTCCTCTGCTCACTCACATCAGGAAAGTCTATGAAGAACCGCGAGCACATGTAGCGCTGCAGCAGTTTCATCTCGGCGTCGGAAGCTGCACGGAAACCCCGAACCAGCAGGTGGCAGTACTTCAGCAAGCCCCCGCCGCGTATCTCCTCGGGGCTCCTCGTGCAGATGAGGCGCTTGCGCAGGTGATCGAGGGCGGTGGGGAAGTCACCATAGACGCTTTCCCCAAGGATGGTGGGGTGAAAAGTGGCAGCCATTGGGTGCTCCGAGCACTCGTAGAAGAGGAGGAGCGAGTCCAGGCGGATCTGGAAAGAGTCCACGCTGAACTCAAACTGCCGGCGAAGAGAGTCCACAAACTTGAGCTCCACGTTCTTGCCACGGTTGTTGGACAGTGAGATGAGACTCCAGCGATCTGAGTCGTTACACACCTTCACCATCTTCTGCACATAAGCTTCCTACAAACAGACAAACAGACACAAAGTAAAACATGAAAAGTTTCTACGCAATAGGAATCTTGATCTTCAAGTAAATGTAATATTTTGCAGGCTTTAACCACCACACTGAAAACATCAGTGAAAACCTAAAGACACTGTTGGAACAAAGAGAGTGGAAAAGAAGGGTTTTATACCCCTTTATATCCACACTGGAATTCTATATGCCCCTACCTTTTTTACTTGTGTGTCATTAAGGGCTTACAAAAGGCACTGCATTATAAGATAAGTAACTAATTGTATATATCAGCTCAAAATCATTCAAAATCTCGAGGACCTCCTTCAAACCCTCTCACACAGTCTCACAATCTCTCAACCCCTCCTCCTTCCCCACGTCCTTTTCACAGCTGCGGTAAAGTGAAGTTCTTGCAAAAGTTTACCAAACACTTCTTCTTTCTCTGATCGTGACCTGCTCATCAGATGAACGACTGCATTCTGGGTCAGCAATGGAGATTTAATGTGTTTTGACAATGTTTAAAACCAGACTTAGTTTGAGCAACAACTCCACATTAATTTGCGCCAGATAAAAATCTCAGTCTGGCCTTTTACTCATCATGTTTTGCTGATCACATCTGTTGGTGGGCCATTAGTAGCCTGGGTAGTCCTTGGTATCCAGGTAACTGAGGGCCGACTGATTAATGTGGATCTGACTCCAATTGGATTAGACAGAATCCTCTTTGAACTGGAAAGTAAGTTTTTTACTATTTGGAGGCTTATATCTCACTGACATATTCAGACTTATTAGAATTGGGTGCATTATTAAATCTAAAATGTATGCAATGACTGAGAAATTTGAACTACTTCTGCTTCATGTATAATTCAGGAATTGAGTAATTTTGAAACTCTGCATTATATGCACCAGTGCTTCAGAGTTCTAATAAGAATCATAATTTGCTCCGTTTGTGAGTCACATTTCTCCATACACTACCTTTAAGGTCACTGGTGTGATCTTTTCTTTATTCACCCCCTCGGGCAAGAAGTCTAGAAGTGAGTCCAGCACTATATCTTTCACTATCTGAAATTCCATCTCCCCTTTCAGCTCGGCGCAAAATATTAAGTCCAGATCTTTCCATCCCAGACCGCTGTCCTCATGCAGGACGTAGCTGGCTGCCGATCCATTTAGCCGCACCTCCCGAACATGTATCCGCTTCTCCTCCATGCGGCTCCGGACCACCTTGACGATATCTCGTGGCTTCACCTCCAGGGTCGGGAAGCTCCATCTCCCGTGAATGGGGATGGAGCCCGTGAGGATGGTGTCCAGCCGCTGCACTTGCTCCCAGTTGAGCACACTGACGTTGATGCTCTCCCCGTGCGAGTAGCTGTCAGCCGCGGCGCACTCAGCGCTCTCGATCATGTTGACAGGAGGTAGAAGAGGATGTAAACGGCAAAACTTTCCACTAACTCCGTCCGGAGCTGCGGCATCAGCCGGAGGCAGCGTTCTGTGGGAATGACCCTTAGGAGCTGAAGTCACAACAACACGACGGTGAACGACAAAACGTCTTTACGCATGACGAAGAGAACAGGTCGGGCGGCGTTGCCCTACTTCTTACATAAAGTCTGCACCTCCAGACAAATTCAGTTCATGATCTTGTCAAACTTTCGCTGGCAGACTACGCACTCCGATCCGTCTCCGTCTCCAACCTCTGGACAGCGGGTGTCAGCTGTGTCGGTTCTTTCTTTCCGTTTCAGCTTTTCGCGACGTCCCAGTCGCGCTTTGACGCATCCATCTCAACCGAGAAATCCACTGGAGAAGTTTTACTTCTGTCTTCTTTGACTCGCTTTTTTGTTGTTGTTACGCACAGCTTATTGCGTATCCAT
>VUQG01010665.1:19183-36634 GCA_015106755.1 Etia nguti | reverse complement strand
CCCCCCTTTTTTTTTTTTTTTTTTTTTTTTTTAAAACACTGCGCGTTTCCGATCCCCACCTACTTTTCAAAAGCGGTGTGAGCGACTGCAGTTTGTCTTTTACATTTTGGCCGTTTTGGAGCTCGCTGATACTGCGCGATGCCACGGAGGTCCCACTCCACGGCTGCTGGAGAGGTTGTGAACAGATCGTTTCTACTCCGAGAAGCTATGGGGCGGCTCGGTTTGATTGACAGCCCACACAACTAACACCCCCCCTCCCGCCGCTTCCCATGGTTAATTTCAGTGGCTGCAAGCTTGAATGCTGAGGCGTGTCTTAAGAAGAATAAAAGCTTTAAATTAAAGCTTTACCCTTCAGAATCGGGGATTCGTATCCAAAAACAGTCACTTTTACTCTAAATCCCATCACTCTGGAGATGCAGCCAGCCAACACTTGTCTTCCTGCTTTGTTCTTCACGCAGAGGGGAAGCCTGGTCTCACTGGTCCAGTATCAGTTTCCCCCGTTCAGTTTGACAGAAATCTATGCACATTATCAAAATCGGGAACTCTGAATTCTTTCCAACCTTCCAAACAGATAAAATTGTGTCAATTAAACAAATGTAAAACATTACAATTTTGCATTACGTGAGGTTTCACATGCACCCTCTCCAGAGATGTTTGTTTTTTCTTCACCAGTTATGACGCAGCTCATCTTATCTCCAAAGTCACACATCGTGAAACCACATTTAATAGGCCAATTTAACAACGGTTTCTGATTTATTTGTCCCCTTAACACCAACATGAATGTTTACTTTGAGCAGTTCTCATATGTGCGATGAAAGCTGTCGGTCATGTTCTTGACTGCGGTCCAGCTTGGGTATGGGCCACCGTCTCTCGGTTTAGTTGTCATGAAGAATCTGTCAGTGCGGAGCTGGGCGCGCATATCTGCGTCACTGCAGACGAGCCCATAAACCAGCTTATCGCAGATTACCCTCTATGTGCAGTGTCACACACGTTCACACCGACACACAGGAAGATGCGCTGTTAGCAAGTGCACTTTCACACATGAGGGTGAAAGTATTGTTATCCAAGAATTGTTTTTGTGCATGCGCAAAAAGCTAAAACATCGAAAAGAAGGAGAAACGTGATGATAGCCGTGAGCCAAATTTTGAGTAAGACTGAAGCACAGATCCAATAACATCTGTCAGAAAAAGGGAGGGATGTAAATATGAAAACGCTACATTTTACAAAAAAAGTTATCAAAAAACATACAAACAACGAGGAGTTTCAAAACTTGCAATAATCTGACATTTGTCTGAATGCTTGAAAACAATCTGTTTGGTATTTTAAAGTCCGACATATGACTTGAGTGAATAATCCATGTCAGTTTACAATTTGATAGGCAGCACTGAGATCAAGTTTAACTATTCGCCTCAGTATCAGTGTCACTCCTTGATGCAGCGAAGCATATGGCAGCTGCTTTCACTTCTTTGTATTCTTGATAGTCAACAGCAGCTACTTAGCATTTAAATAATATGGGGAGAATCACATTTATGTGCAAATGCAAAACTTTTAGCATTAGTGCTGCTGCATTACAGGAAATACTGTGCCATTATTTCCACACTGCAGATACAGTATGTAGCTCTGTAGGTTGACACACAACAACAGCAGGTCAGTCACACTCCTCACTTTCCCCATTCACCAGTTAGCTCAGAGTAAGCCTTACTGCTTACTGTGAAGCAACTACTTACCTGACCTTTGACCTGCCAAGTGGATGACACCGGATTGGTTTCCGATGTCTAACGACTATCCAGGATTTCAGACAGACCGCATGCCAGGCTGCTAAACTTATCACCACATATGGAAACAAATTTGTGCACACAAGTGTGTCTTGAGGTGTGCAAATTGTAACCTATCTGTTTGTGTGTGAATTATTATTGCACAGGCCCTATTCAAGACCATGACAGTAAATGAATCAGAGAGTTTTTTATTAAAAAATTCAGATACAGACACATGAAGAAGTCTTGGCACCCTGCTTTCTGATCACACTTAAAATATCTTTCCATATCTTCTGCATATTCTTTTGAAATGTTTCCATGTTCTCCTATTAACCCAGTATGTCTTCAGTCCCTCTATCCTTTCCTGCTCTTTGCTCATCCTCTTTCCCTTTCCTGTTTTTACCATTACTACATGTGGAAGTTCATTAAGAGATTACAGTGAAGTAGTTAGGTGAATGTGCGTCCACTCGCTTCTTCCCACTCTTAACACCTTCTACTATTTTCATATAGCATGCTGGATCATTTTAGTATCACAAAGATTTTCCATTAAGAAAAAAAGAAAAACATTTCCACATTTAACCCACATGTATTAGCAGCGTGCAGGCCCGCTGACCACCTCCAGATGTAAGAAATTGAGACATTGTCCTGGTGAAGGTCACATTGACAGGAAAATTAGCCTGGCACAATTATGAAGGCAGCTCTGTGAGTAGCTGCAGACATCAGAGTAAAATAAGCGTATTAATGTTGATAAAAGACCTCTAACCATCCAGGTTTTCTGGGTGTTGGAGAATCTCCTAAAATACCACAGGCTGCATGAAGCTGCTAATGAATGACATCAAAACAGCGCTTTTCATCCTTTGTAACATTTGTGCTGTTGTTACACGCACATTATTTTTCACAGTTTGTGAATGAAAGTATTCAAACCTGTATGCATTTATATTGCACCGTGTGAAAATGGCAAAAGTAACCAAAATACATTCACAAGATTCAACACTGTCCCCAGGCAGCCAGGCATAAAAACTTCAGCTTAACAGGAAAATAAGCTAACAGGATAACAAGCATAAAGTCTACTGTCTACACGGGCAGATAAGTCAAGTGTAGGGATTTGTACGGCTATCTAAACGGTCTTTGTGGTGAGCAAATGGAGCTACAGGAAGCCTGCAGGGCAACGGCATTTATCAAATAAACTAATTACGCAATTACAAGCTAAACTTTGTCACACAGTACTTAACTGACCGTTTAACACTACTGAACATTGTTTATGCGTCTATTCATTAAATGGGAGTTAGAGAGAAGAGTTTGTGACGTGCGACAAGAGTGTTTGCATTTGTTCTTGAATTGTTATTTGTGACACCATCAGTTCTGGTGACTTCAGTGTGTTTTTTCTTTCTTTTCTTTCTGGTACGTTTGCACAAAGAACTAAATAGTTCCCCAAAGAGATTAAATAATAAAACTTTTTATGATGAGGATTATTTCCTGGAGTATTTATTTATTTATTCTTTTGCCAGCATTAACACTACATTAAAACCTCAGTGTTGGCGCTGCTCACGGGGAGGTGATTTGGGGTCATTTCTAATTACACCAAACTCGTTTTAGTTCATGGGCCACTTGCAGCCCAGTTGGATCCCAAATGTTTCAGACCAGTAAAACAATTGCATAATATATATAAGAAGTACGATCTAAAATTATTTACCAGAGCTAAGGCTTTTTTCAAAAGCTGAAATCAAAAGTAAGACACCCTGCATCCCACATAAACAATTTACCAGATATCAAAGGCATGAAACCTCCCCAACAAGTCATATTTGTTGTCTTTATAATTCAAATGACCTGTCAAGAGATACAAATACATTTAAATTTCCAGGCACGTTAACAGTAGAAAAGCATTTTATTTAAAAATCAAAGTATTTAATAACGGCAATTGTCCGACATCCTAAAAGAACCACTTAAATTAAATCCTTCACTGAAAACTAAAATATAAAAAAGCTTCCTTTGCCCTCCTAAACTGCAAAAGAATCATGTATCTCAGTGTTTTATTCAATTTTATATGACATTTCTGTCTGTCATGCGTAAGACAGTTGCAACATTGAAATGATCGGAGCCTGCTGAAATATTTTGCATATGAGTTCCTGTTGTGTTGCCCACAATAACTGTTACAATTTTTAACAAAAACTTCACTTTAACACTGGTGGTGATGCAATCATGCAATTGCAGGCCACCCTGTTTCTGCTACTTAGCATGCAACGCTCGGTCTTTAGCCCGTTGCCCGATCAAGTACATATAGCACCGTAGATGTATATGTCAACGCTCTATCCAGACAAAAACAATCCTCAGCAGTATTTCCAATCAGTTTTAACCTTGACCTTAGTAAATGACCTCTGATGGCCTCAATCAACCCTAAAGAATATGCTCAGTAGTGTAAGCCCCCTGCTAAACTCTTCCACAGCCACTAATGAGATTCATTGCACTGCTGGAGTGTAAGTCATGCAGCGCAGCGCTCGGAGAAGGTCCTCCACGTGGGACTGTGCTAATGACAAGTTTAAGAATTTGTTGAAAAGAAGCCCCACCAGTAAAACCACAATGAACCCTTTCCCTCCTTTTATGCATTTCATGAGATTATAGATTAAGAGATGTGATGATTAAAAGTTTCCATTTTTGAATTTAACCTGTAGAGGATGTGTTCTCTTATCAGTAAAAAAAAGACACACACTAGAAAACCAACCACACTCGACTGTGTCACAGTGTCACAGACGTGCATCGCTCAAGAAAGAAAAAGATGTAAAATTATGTTTAAAAAACTTCAAAGTCATTCAGTGACCATAAATACATTTTTACATATATGATTACTTGACCACATATTAGACTTTTTTTTTTGTACAAAACTCTTGCTTTGCTCCTGGAAAAATGAAAAGAATAATGTCTGTGAGCTCAACTCGGCTGAATGTTTTAATGCAGCCCCCCAAAAGTTACAGAATACCCCACCCCCTGATTTCCAAGTCAATATTTTCCTCCAGTTTTTCAGACTGCTTTCTTGACTTGTCATAACAAGGGCCAGAAAACTGCTCTGATAAAATAAACAGGAAGTGAGTCGCCCAATCTGTGACTCAGCTTCCTGTATGATACTGTGGTAGGAGATGTTAAGACCACAGCAAATTTCTCTGATGGTTTCTGTCATGTGTAAACAGTTGTACCGCTTGCAGACACACATGCATAAACATAAAATTGTGTGCATTAGAGGCCAAAGACTAAAATAAATTGGAAGTAGTGACAACATGCCAACATGTTACAGTTTGCACCTCATGAAGCCAGCCTTCCTTAAACAACTTTCACGGGTAGTCGAAAAAAAAAAACCCAAAGCAAAACTTGGTTTATTAGTTCCAGTTAATGATCATCAGTTCAACTTTAGTTAGAAACCGCCCTAAATCGGTGGTTTCCACAGTGCACAGTGCAGTAGTACACTTAAAGTGAACTGATGATTTTTATTGTATGAACTTTATTCAGCCTCTAAATGAGTTGAATATTCCCAGGTTAATGTGTTTAATCATAGGGCCACACAGTAAATTCAACTGTCAGGAATTATAGACGCTATGTCGAAAGAAATGTGAGACACAAAAGATTTCAAGACTGCTCTGTAGGTTAAATGGCTTCATATCCAAATGGAAAATTATAAGAGGACTTTACTTTGTATTAAAATGCCACAAGCCAAACAGTTTGGAACCAGAAATGTACCTGATGTTTTTTTGTTTTTTTTTTAAATCTACTTTTTATTGTGACTGATTATTCTCACTCACTGAAGTGTCAGCAGCAACCAAACTGGACATAAAGTGGACTAATCAGAAGCAGTACACATATAGGAAACTCACTCTTTGTCTGATAAATTTGCTTTGATCTCCTTCTCACATTGTTCTTCTACTTTCATGGGGAAACTGGAAAACCCCTGACAAGTCCCAGCAAAGGTCATGCTAATGCTACCATGAAGGTACCACAGCGCCATCTGCTGGATTACCACAAACAGCCCGGGCTGTACTGAGCTGATCTGAGACTCAATGAGCAACTCTATTCACCCCCCGTAGGTGGCGGTCTTTTCTACAAGTTGAAGTTCAGCGTATCTGTGTCAGTTTGTCAGTTTCCCACGTAGCTCCACACACAGAAACACACTGCACAGCTTTGCTGGGTAAAGAATGTCATTCAAGAGCCAAGTTAGGTCATTTTATCTCTTAATGCCGTGTATGATGATTCTGTTATTAAAAGCTGATTGAGTGAAATTCACTAATTAAATGCACGCAGCTATGACACAATCAAGCGCATTAGTCATCCATCTTTTGAAGCACTTCTCTCTGTTCATCATTTGCATCATATGTGCAGAGTGACTTGTTCTGTTTAAGATAATGCTGATGCTGGAGATACTGTGGGTATCTGCCGTGGGAAATCTGCGTGAGCGCCGCTGGTGTTGCATTTGAATCTAATATTGTTCCTAACCAATTAAACTTTGATACACGAGACCTGTGTCAGCGTTATTTGGTAGCTTTGTCTGCTGTTTCTCTGTGGGTCGGATGACTCAGACGACTAGTTGCACGTGCAGCAGAGGCGAATGCTTGGGATCAACGCTGTTTTGGCACCGCAGCGTGATTCATAGGGACAAACTGTGCAAAAAGTAGGAGGAAAGCAATTCCCTTGAGATATCTGTGAGGGCACATTTCCCAGATGATAATTAAGGCTTTTGATCAGCAGCATCTTTAAGTCAGGATTTCTTGCGTGTGCACGTGAAAATTGAGTGAAAGATGATATTTCCACTGAGCTTCACTTTGAAGCATCTGTAACTGGTTAGCTACCACTATGAGTGAAAACCCCTTTTTCTCCAGTATCAGTGACACGGAATGTTGAAATCTCATACAGAGGGGGAGGACAACAAACACACATGTGCAGTCGCACCCTGCTGCTGATAGCAGTCAGGCTCCTTTAGGCTCGACATTGACGATGTAAAGTCAAAGTTAGGTTGAGGCTTATTGGTTGGGGGCTCCAAAGGAACAAAGAGAATCTTAGTGGGAAGATCTCGGTGCAGCTGCAGGTGATGTGGCAGTAATTTTGTGCCTTGGTCAGTCATTTGGCACTTTGCTCTGTCATGAAAGGTTTAGGGTGGAGATCCACTCCTCTGCTCTTCTGAGTACGTCTTGACTGAGCAGTGATTTATTTAGGGTGAGGTGTACTTTTCTCACACCCACGGAGCAGAGCAGTGGTGGGAGATGGGAGGGAGCAGGTCAGTGAATGGAAGATAAAAAGAGAAAAATGCACTCTGGTGTGTAATTGAGGTCTTGGATGAAGACATGTATGAGTGAAATACAGAGCAGGAGATGGGAAGAAAGCGTGCAGTTGGACGTCTTGGAAGGGTGGGGAAGGAGAGGAGGGATGAGGAGGTTGGAAAGCATAAACAAAACATTATGAGCAGAGGTGGATAAATGATAAAGAGAACCGGAGCCCCTGCAGACCACATGACTGCCTCACATTCAGCATCCAGCCTGATGTCACACACCACAGCTCTTTTCATTTACCTTACATGGGAGTGCTTTCCATCCTTCCTAATACTGGGCTATTTCTCATGTCTCTGCTTGGCTCTGCTTTGAGCTTTTCTCTACCTTTTTCCTCTTCCTTGTGAGCCAACTTTTATCTTCTGCCTACACTCCCTTCCTTTCTTTGTGTCTTTCAGAGAGGTATTTATTGTATCAGTAAAAATTCTGATTAAAAGAACATCCAAAACACCCGAGGGACCTCATCCAGGTTTAACAAGCCATATAACACACATGTGGCATAAAGCCTCAGTTTGTACCTCACAGGTGTTAGCACAAGATTTTATTAAGAAACAAAGTGTGTTTCACAGCAAGTAAAATATGTTTCAGAATCCTTTAATGCACTGTTTTATTCAGTTGAAACTGTAAATATATATATACTCCCTGGGCACTCCATCTGTTTAATGTAAATATCTTATAAGCCAATCACATGGCAGCAACCCAGTGCATTTAGACATGTACACATTGTCAAAACCACATGCTGAAGTCCAAATCGAGCATTAGAAAAAGAGAGAAAAAAGAAAAAATATCCAGTGACATTTAAAAACAGACAGAGAGGCCTGTCTAATGTGCAGAGGCAAATTGTTCCACATTTTAGAAGCTACAGCACACAGGCGGTCCCCTCTGAGGTTATGCTTAGTTTTAGGTATGTGCAGGAGTAGCTGATCAGCTGACCTGAGAGAAGAGGAGGGTGCATAAGGCTGACCATCGCTTTATGACCGCAGGGCACCCAGCTTCTGATGGCTGCTTCCAGCAGGATATCACTCCATGTCGCAAGTTCACATCATGTCAAACTGGTTTCTTGAACATAACAGTGAGTTCACTCTACTCAAATGGCCTCCCCAATCACAAGATCTCAGCTAAATGAACCGTCTTTGGGAACAGGAGATTCATATTGTGGATGTGCAGCTGACAAATCTGCATCAACTGTGTGATGCTATCATGTCAATATGGATCAAAATATCTGAGAAAAGTTTCCAGAACCTTGTTGAATCGATGACATGAAGAATTAAGGCAATAATAATAATAATAAGTGACTGGTGAGTGGAGGTGTATAAGTTCTTTTAAGGAAAACAATATCTTGATGGTAATGAGGTCAAAGTGATTACCAAAGTATTGATCACAGGGCCAGATGGAGGTTTTTGCAGTTTGTCTTAATCAGTCTATTTGACAAAATGAGCAACAACCCTTTGGCTCTTGTCTTTGGATTCAGAAACATTGCTGAAAACCTTCCCACCACCATCCAGTGTTGTTTTCTGAAAATCTGACACTAAATGTAACAGTGATAAAGGATGTCTGTGGTTCATGTCCCAATTTCAAAGCAGCTGTGTGTTTATGTGACAGCATGTTTGTAATCTTTAATACACTGAAAAAATGGCCAGAATTCAACATTTCATTGATCAATCGCATTTCACAATCATCTCTTTCAACTATTTCTTTCCTTGCTGTTGAAAAATGTGGATTCCTGGGCTCAGATAACAAAAAGTATTCTTTGCTTTTGCCTCAATAATTGTTACAGTCTGTTTGTAATCAGAGCCTTTCCTGTTTAGAGCAGAGAGGAATAATTCAGGAAGCCGTCTTGGAGATGGAAGAGGGCAGGTGGAACTCTCTGGAGGTCAGACAAGAGACTGGGAGTGAAAATGTTGCACTGGAGACCGGCTGAAAAGGCTGAGATTCTCTGGGGGCTGGACTGGTGGTCAGCAATAGAAACATTCCATCTTCTGGAAACTTGGTGTCTGGCCACCGATGAAGAAACTTATCAGGAGGCTGAAGGGGCAAACAGTGACGAAGTAGGAGATGGGATCCATGTGGAGGGTTGGCAAAAGCTGGCCAACCTGGAAGGCAGGAAGATGGCCAGGAGCGGCCTACTCTGGATGCAGGTGCTTGGGGAACAGGCGTGACACGTGACTCTCTGGCTTATGTTATGGCTGCTAGGGAAAGACCTTGACTGACTCTAGCTGCTTAGGACTGCTTGAAACCCTCCGACTCAGTTTCAGGCTGAGGCAGCAGGGAAGTCACTGAAGGCTCTAGACACTCAGGCAGGGTCTGTGGAGAACCCACTCCCCCTTTCGGGTCCATACACTTGGAATTCTTGGGCTGGGACTGTGCAGAACCCACTGAAGGCTCTGGACATTCAAGGTAGGACTGTGCAGGACCCACTCCCACTGAAGGGTTTGGATACTTGGACTATTGAGCCTCGGACAGTGCAGGGCACACACAGGACCCTCTGACACAGGAAATATGGGACCTTCTGGCTCAGGTTCAGTCTGAGGTTGTGCAGAACCCACCGAAGGCTCTGGACACTCACATTTTTGTACAGGACCCACTCTCATTGGAGGGTCTGTACACTTGGAATCCTTGGGGTGTGGCTTACTGAAGGCTCTGAATACTCCGACTCATTGGGATGGGGCTGCACATGGCACACAGGCTCAGCTGGCTGAGGCTCCCACAGTGTGGCTGAGGACACACTGATCCATGTGCATTTTTGGACAGCAATCTAAAAACTTGCAGCCATGCTAGAAGTAAAACAAGGATATTCTTTTACCAACAGGATAGCCTAAAGAGAACTGAGGTTAAAAAGAAAACCAAAGTGTTGATCACAAATAGAAGTTTTGTGCAATTTGTCTTAATCTATCCATTAATGAATTGAGCAAAAACCTTTTGGCTCCTATATTTGGATTAAGGAATAGGCAATGTGTTGAAAACCTTCACACTACTATCCAGTATTGGCAAACCACCAGTGCCATTAATAAAGTTGTTGTTTTCTGAAAATTGGAGACTAAACAGTGATAAAAGATGTCTGTGGTTCATGTCCTAATCTCAAAGCAGCTGCGTGTTCGTTTGATAGTATCATTGTTATTTCTAACGCAGTCAAAAAATTTCCAAAATTTAACATTTCACCAATCATTTGCATTTCATGATCAACTCTTTCAGCTGTTTCTTTCTTTGCTGTTGAGAACGTGCATTCCTGCACTCAGATAACAACAAGTATTCTTTGCTGTTCCGTCAATAATTGTTGCAGTGTGTTTATAATCAGAACCTTCCCTGTTTAGAGCAGAGTGATAAGAAATGTGTCTTTAATCAAAAGTAACCAGCTGATGATGCTGGCATGTGCACACTGAGCCGAGTTGGACCCATACCTTCACCAGCAGCTGATATAACACCAATCTACTTCTATTTTAAGGATACTGTGCTGAGAATTAGATAGTTAGCTCATTCCAGCTTTGTCCAGATACAAAATTATTAAAGTGAAATAAAGTGCATTCACTTAGGAGAAGACAGAGCCCTCTGAAATACACCAGCATTTCACAATTAAATCACCCAAACCTTCCTGCCAGCTGGCTGCTGCTGTTTTTGTGAAACTCGATCATGGGAATGTGCGAAAGGCTAGTAGATAAAAAGTTAGATTAGAATCAGCAGCTGCACATTATTTCACTTTAATATTATTCTTACTAAAAAGCTTGCGATATCTGCAGTTCAAGTATGGATGTCAGTGAGTGCAGAAATATGCATTATTATTCATTGGCTTGATTTTTTTTCCACCTACAGCAATGAATTCACTCTACTTTCTCTGTCCAGTTTATTAAAAATAATGCAGTTTTCAGTCCACATGAAAGAAAGCAGTTAAACTGTGCATTTTAATTGCAGGAATTATTATTATTATTATTATTATTATTATTATGTTTTTTGTGTGTTTTGGCCATTGAAAGTTTAGGAGTGGAACCAGAAGACATAATATGAAATGTAAAACGTGTGTTGTTTTGCTTCCAAAAAGCAAAAAAAAAAAAACACAAACAAAAACCAAACAAAAAAACACAAAAATCCAAATTTAATTCAAATCTGAAAGGTAAGAACACACACAAAGGTCACATATTACTTACATATAGGTACACAAGTATGATATCTTCCTGTGGCCTCCTCAGGCTGCAGGTGTTTGGAGGTGAGAGCGTTACTGAGAGAATCATACACTGAAGCGACTGAGGGGAGGACATACAGAGGTCATGTAAGGACAGAGAAATTGCAAATAAAAATCAAGTGATGAGTGAAAATCTCTGGGTTCAGAGCCAGTTGTTTGTGTGTTGACTACTTGGATACAATAACTATATTTTCCATACAGATGGATCCAGACAGACACAAAAATGATAAAGACCGAAGAGATAAACATACAGCTGGGAGGTGGATGATTTAACTGTGTGTCATTATCTATTTGGTGTGAAGTCTCGGCTTCGCCAAGCCGTCTCCCACTGTCTCACATGGCTGAGTAAAGTTTTCTGCCTCAACCCGAAACAGTGAATCTGGCTTTTTTTTGTTTTGTTTTGTTTTTTTAAGAAGTGGAGAGCTCTGAAAGCTTATAGCATTGTCTGACAGCACTGCTAAGCCCCAAGACTGGGGGAAATGCCAGACACACTGAGTTAAAGTCAGAGGAGATTGATTGAATCTAGCCCCATTAAAAGCAGACCTACCAGCAGTCAACCTCCTGTCTGAGTTCAATCACCACCATGGATTCCACACGCACTGGCTGCATGCTGGTAAACACAACTCATAGTCACCAATAGGTTTGCCAATTCCTCCCCCAGTTTAAAAGAGTGCCTTGCTAATAGAATTATAAAAGAAACATGTGGCATGGTTTAAACCTTTAAATCTGAACTGCATTGTTTCCACAGAAGTTCAAATTAGTTAGCCTCTCTTTTTTGTTGCAGCTGAAACAGAAGCAACACGGTAAGGTCGTCTGCTCCACTTCCTGGTCCTAAAGCTCCATCAGTCAGAGGGTGTTGTGTCTGCGGTGCGATTACAGTGGAGAATAATTGTCCTCACTTTACACTGATAGCATAAATGATATGAGGTAGCATTACTTTTCAAGGTGCTAAATCTTCATTATCTTACTTACCACCTGTTATTTAGCACCACGCCCTAAAGACAAATGCAGTTTAACAAAGCATGCCTTCTGCACAGTAAAAATCAAAGAGCAATACTTGTCTATGGAGTGAAGTAAACTTTAATGATCATTTTTCCAGATGGACATTTTTTCTTATGGAAAACAATTATTGCATCTGCTATCAATATAATATGCTGATTCTTTTTTCCAAGATGTCAGGGGTTGCAATTAGTGATAAAGGCTTAATCACCTTTTTCAGCCGTTAGGAAACACTTGCAGAGTCATTATTTCCACAGAATATATATAGAGATGTATGTGTCCAAAAGCATGCAAGCACTGAATATTACACCCACATGTAAGTTTTAAAGTAGTTAAAATGAGCAAGAAAATCAGGTTGTCTGCTGAATTTGGGTGAGAAGGCCTGGCTCATACAGAGCGTTCCAGTCTATCCCAGTGGCGCTGGCCAGGACTGGAGGTTAGTCTGCACACCAGGCTCAGAAATTAACTTCTTCATGGACCTCAGTTTGTGTAGATTGGCCTTTAGCAAGTGCGCACTAAGATGCCTTTATTTGCGGTTACAAAGTCTAGTACAAACCATAAGGAAATGCCTCCAGGAAAAAAAAATCCATAAAAGCATCTGGACAGGTGTTTCTGTTTGGCTGTATTGTGTACATGTAAATGGTTCAGTGTGTTGATACTGGAGGTTTTCTGCTACGTAAACAGTGTTTTTGGGGAAGTGATCTTATGATTAAATGATTTTCAGCAATTTTTCTTGACATGACATTTTTTGTTTATTATTTGTTTATTTTGTTTATTATTCATATATATATGTATATATATATATATATATATATATATATATATATATATATATATATATATATATATATATATATATCACACCCAGGCGAATCTGGGGTTTAGTGTCTTGTAGACGAAGTATTTTCACCCCTTAACACATGTTTAACTCATATTTGATACACAGTTTTTTGTGAGACTTTTTCCTTCCTGAAAAACCTAAATAAATTACAAAATGCATTTTTAACCAGTTAAAAAAAATGTCAGATGTAACAAACAAGATACAAATTAAAAGTCATATAAAAGCCATATATGGGAACAAATTTGTTAATATGGTGATGTTTATTGGTGGTTTAATAAACTCTCCATTTTCAAAGGTTCTCATTTCTCAAAAGTTTTATGGGAGTTATTTCAGGCTTTAAGGGGTTAAATTTGTAAGGCAAGAAACTTTGTGTAAGTTTTTAAACACTATTTTGTTTTTTAAATCAGACTTTCACTAGCAATGCTATGGATACAGGTTTTAAGTCTTGGTGACCATCCATCCAGCCATTTTTTCCCCACGTGTCTAATTCACGATCTAAGTGGATTCTATCCCAGCTTTCATAGGGAGTGAGGCAGGGTCTGTCACAGGACTAACACTGAGAGACAGACAATCATTCACACCTTTACATTTATACATACAGTCAATTTAGAAATGCATGTCTTTGGATTGTGGGAAGAAGGCTGAGTACCCAGAGAGAACCCACAGAGGCCTAAGGAGAGCATGAAGATTTTTTAGTGAAACTTCTCTCAGTTCATGAGCAATTTGCAACCCTGAGACAAAGAGGAGTACATGGGTACTGTTTAGCTTAATTGAGCAAGCGGCCAAAAAGCCTGAGAGAGCACTTCATGCAAACATAAAGAAGTCATCCTTAAACCTGGTTTGCAGCAAGTACTCACAATCTTGCCATGCATCACTTTGCAGTTTTTTTAGTTTTAATTTCTTTCGTGTCCAATTGGTAAACACATGGTGCTCAGATTTCTAATGCACATTGTTTAGTGACAGAATAAAGAAAAAGAGCAGAGAAAAAAACAAGTGAGCCTTACGGTGGAAAACATGCTAAGTATGAACCACACATTTGCACTAGAATGGAGAAAACATTTAAAACACGTACAAAACAAACAACCAGTTCAAGGTACACACACACACACACACACACACACACACACACACACACACACACACACACACACACACACACACACAAGTTTTGATTTGGAATAACAGAACAACAAAATCCTACTCCTCCTGTTGGAGCGTTAACATGATGACAGAAACCACACATGTCAGCCTGTTTATGAGATCTTTGCTTATTATAGCAGTGAGACATGACATAAAGGCTTCACAGATGTTTCCTGATTCAAACATCACCACATATTGTCACAATTATTTGGATTTCATGTCGCTTTCAATTCAAATAACGATAAAGGAGAGGCAGAGTTTGTGCAATAAAAACAATTCAACCTTTGTAAATTTTCACATTTTTGTAAGCGGACAAAACAAAGTAACTGATCTTAACATTTCTGCAGGTGATTATGTCGGCTAAGTTCCTTACATAAATTTGGAGAGACAATTTTTGCATGTTTACTTAAAATGAACTGTGGTGTAGAATTAAAAACTAACTAAAGTGAAAAATATCCCATTGATAAAAGTAAATTATAATGTCCCTCTTGGCATTCAACCACAGTGTAGTTTTGAGTATGTGAAAATGTTTTCTGAAGTTATGAAGTGGTCTTGTAACAGCAGTAGGTTGTGTTTTTTTCTTTTTTAATTTAAAAAAACGTTTTTTAAGGACAGTTATAGCAAACTGAAATTGTAGTATGCATTACTGCACAAGTGCTGATATTATTAAATAAGTAAAGATAATATTTTTAGTGTTACTCTTCTTTATCTCAGAATATCTTTTTAACAATAAATAAGTAAATATTGATTAAAATACAACATTTCTATATAAAATTACGTCCAAAGACTCGCTGTACATTTACGTAATAATAAATTAACAATAGATTGTTGTAATTATCAACCAAGTTGTTGATTTTACAAAAGTATTTTGCCTGTTTTATATGTGATATATTATTTTATAACAGTAAATGTGAATTAAAGAATTTTTTTTTTTAACATAAAATCCCCAAATAAAATCCAAATAATAACAGTACTTTTCTGTGATTTTAAACTTGATGTATTGTATTAATTAATACATTAATCCTAGAACACTAACGAGCAAATGTATTTACATGATTTTCAATATGTTGCTTTTGACTAAGTGTCATGGGTCCCTGGGTAGCTTCAGCATTGTCTTTGACGTCTTTGAAGGCGTGGGTGTTTCCCTACCCGGCAATAGTGATAGAGGGTAAAGTAGGGTTTCGGTGGATTTCACCCGGTGATAGTGTCAGTGTATAAAATCAGGCGATCTTGCTGCATTTCAAGGGTGACAACATTCAGGCTCACCATATTTGCTGTCAACTTGTGAACTACAGCTGTCATCCTGTCGCAGGATAAGATGTGCTTCACATTATTTTTTGAGGACCAAATCATCGACGAAATTGTGATATGGCCGAACATCCGTATTGATGCTGAAGCTGTGAAGTATCGGAAGATAACAGGTACTTTCCAGAGAACAACCCCAGCAGAGCTGTGTGCAATAATAGGGATTTGTATCTTTAGTGGTTGCCAGATAGATAACCATTTATCTACTGAAGAAAGGCTCTCCAGTCTCCTTAACGATGGCGGTAAACTGAAAAAACTGTCACCTGTAAAGCAGAAGGTTTTTCGGGTGAGGCGGGTGCAATAGATGTCCTGGAGGAAGGGAAAAGAACCAGCCACGATCCTCTCTGCTGCTCTCACTGCTTGATGTAGTTTTTTCTGGCAGGACCCATTGCAGGAGCAATACCACACAGTGGTGAGGATACTCTCAACAGTGCCTCTCTAGAAGGTGCTCATAATGGGGGTTGAGGCTCTTGCTCTCCTCAGTTTGGAGAGGAAGTAGGATCGTTGCTGGGCTTTACTGACCAGTGATGCTGTGTTTTTTAACCAGGAGAGATCTTCTGAGATGTGCACACCCAGAAACTTGGTTCTGATTTCCCTCTCCAAAACCACACTATTAATAGTGAGTGGAGCATGCAGGGTGTGAGCTCTCCTGAAGTCTACAATGATCTCTTTAGTCATCTCCACGTTCAGGGAAAGGTTGTTGTCGTTGCACCGGTCTGCCAGATGGCTCACTTCACTCCTGTAATGGACTCGCCATTGTTGCTGATGTGACCTACCACGGCTGTGTCATCTGCAAATTTGATGAAGAGGCTGTAGCTGTGTAATGGTGTGCAGTTGTGGGTCACCAGAGTGAAGACAGAAAAAAAACAGAAATCTCGTATATTTTAATTTTGGAATAATACCTATTTTATGTGATGGCAAAAAACTGACAATTAACAATTATTTTAGGTAGTTTTCTGGCACCACAGATCTTTTTTTGTTGTTGTTGTACAGTTTAGTGAATCAGGAAATGAAGGGATTAGGAAGTGAGGACACCTATGAAGAAGATGAAGAGTATAAAGGTGTTTGGTACAAGAGAAAATCAGGGGTGAAAGAAAAGTATGTGAGGGGCTCAGCGCCTCCTCTTGTTTGCAGTGATAATGGATGGGTTGACTGATGAGATCAGGCTGGAGTCACCATAGACTATAACGTTCTCAAATAGTATTAAAATGAGAGCAGGTGGAAGAAAACCTGGAGGTGGAGGTATGGAAATCGAATCAAGACAGAATACATGTGTGTGAATGAGAGGGAGACAAGTGTAACAGTCAAACTGTAAGAGGCAGCGAAGATCAGTTTAAATAATGTAGTAAACCCTCAAAAGCAAAGGATGGGGGGGCAGGGGGGATTTGTGACAGAAGGACACCCGCTCCATCTCACCCACCCACACATGCAGGGCCTTGGGGTACAGGTGTGTAACCAGGGTGCAGGGGAGGCATTCCCCCTCTGTCCTCTTCTGGCCACCTGTGCCTCAATTTTATTCCACGACCTAGACATCCACATTACTCATAGTCTCATAACACATACATATAGGGCTTTGGGGGTGGGCACGATATACGACATCCAGAGTACGGTTTGTATATCCAACCTAACCTCTGGGGCCGGTGTCCACCTCTCAATTTTAAATGCATATAGACATTGAGGGGTTCTCAGGAGGGGCCGTGCTGACACCTACTGCTTTCTGGGAGGAAGCACCATGCCCCTCTCGCGTTTCAAATGCACTTTAGAACAGCACGCAGCAACACGACATATGAGCAGGCGGAGTGAGGTATGGGGTCTTCACACCCCCGTCCTCTGCACCCCATTGGGGCAGGGGGGCTGGGAGGAGTTGGTAGTCTGGTCAGGGTATGCGATGCTGGGCCTCCCTGCGACTGCCGGGCCGGAGGATGGTCTGCTTGC